>CM040436.1:73390790-73569654 GCA_022702705.1 Papilionanthe hookeriana x Papilionanthe teres | reverse complement strand
GTACCCCAATGTAGTCCTAAGATTGGTAACTAAAGTCGAAGGATAGCCTTCGGGTGAGGGGTGAGTGGGAGCTCCGTAGTGACAATAGGTATCCTCCAAGCCTAGCCTTAGATTTAGTGATTGAACTTAAGATATGTCAATGTTCTTTTCATGCTTGGAAGAGGGGGTACTCTTTTGAGGGTAAAACAACATTTATGCTCCTATTTGACACAATACAATAAATAATCATTCTATTTCATTCACACATCATATACTCACTGTAAGTGGAAAGATACTTTTCATATATTTCAAACCCTTTTAAATATAAAGCTTAGTGTGTGTGTGTTAGTTAATTCTGTTTAAAATATTAGAAGTAATTGTGGTCTGCTTAACTGTTACTTTTATCTGCAACTTGTTAGTAGAAGTAAACTTAAACTTTAATTGCGATTTGAGTATTGGATTTCAGTATTACACTATTTATTATAAGGAACATGTCTTCCTTGTGGGATCAATAACCAGGACTCCATTAGAGCCCTGTATTACTTGATACAATACGTATACTTGCATTGAAGTTTGGACTTTACAAAATCATTATAAATATATAAATTTACGTTCATAAGTTCTTGCATAATATAAAGTCTGCAGCTGTCATACTCTCAATAACTCTCTAACATAAACTTCACTCCTAACACTAATCACACCCTCCAACAACAACACTTTTTTTGATCCTCAAGTCTTCTTTTTAAAATTTTCCAAAAGATGCCTTGGTGTCTCTTCAAAATATGTCTAGATTCAATGTATCCAGCAAGAATGCATCCATCCATTCAAATTTTAAATGAGTTTTGACGCTGATGGGAAGTTAGTGAACGCTGATGGGAAGTTAGTGAAGTTTAAACCAAAGGATGCTTAAAGAGACCCTTCAAATTTGCTCCAAAATCAAATAAATTTGTCGCTTTAACTATGGCGCCTATGCGCCAACCATCCGACGCTTAGGCACCAGAGGCCAATTTTGCACATCTTTCAATTTTTGTTCCAAATTTCATCTTCTTTTGCTCCTTTCATCATAGTCACTCATTTTAATCATACCTGCAAGAAAAATCAAAAATACTTTCCATTAAAGTGCAATATTATGAAAAGTAGGTATAAAAATGTGCTTAAAAATATTATATATTTTAGGTATATCACCCCTTAACCACCTTAGGACCAAACCTAGACATCAAACCAAGGGGCTAAACCAAACCTAGCCCAATTTACCAAAACCTCACTTCCCCCTTTGACCAAAGCCTTGGAGTCCCCTTTGAACCAAATTAAGTTAGCCCTCAGGGTCCGTTTGGGGTAGCTTATGTGGTGCAATGGTGTTTTAAAAACGCACCTGGCTTGTTTGGGTAAACCACATTTTGGTAACTTATGCGTTTTCAAAATTCTAAAAATAACGTTTTCACATCAGACCTATCTAAGTAAGGTGGCAGCTTTTTCACTGCGGTCTGGCTTTTCCAAAAAAAATAAAAATTTTAAAATCCACCACACCTAGCTTATCAGTAGATTATTTTTAATCAGCTTATCAACAAATTATTCAGAGACCCAAACAGTCCTTTAATCTCCTTGGCTTCCCTGAGCTTGGAGCTGACCTAACTCTAGCTAGCCAGCCACGCTAGCCGCCGAAAAACACCATGCCTGAGAAGTCCCAAATAGATTAAACTCGAAATTGGAGCTGTTTGGTGTGCCTCATCCCCATTAGACATCACAATCTCTCTTCCCTTCACCTAAGCGGCTCCTCTAACACCATGATATATTTTGATGACAACCATGGCCTCCTCTATAAATAAGAGACTACTCATGGACAAATAAAGAAGAGTGCTTGAACCTTAATGAAAATCTACCAAAAGTCTCCCAGACCTCCTAGCAACCCAGAGAAACCCATCCCCAATCTTTCTAGCCGTCATTTTCACTATTTAGCCCTAATTTTAGACTTGAATTCCAAATTATTTTTATGGAAACCCTACAAAATCCCACCAAAATCCAAATTGATTTGGTTTTAAGCTTCACAAGAGCTATAAAGGACGTTCCCCATCAAAGTTGTCCCATCTCGAGCTCTCTGCACTAGACTTCTACGTAGAATGCACTACCCACAGGTCGAACTTCTACTGGGACCTTAGCTTCGATCAAATCATCACTTTGGGAACCTTCATTGGACTCTACTAAAGCTTCTGCAAAAATCCAATTGAGGCTACACCTCTTAGACCAAAGTATGGATCCAAGATACTCACATATGTTGTCGATTTGGACATTTGTGAATTAGAATTGTATTTTATACATGTTTGTTTGTATTGATGTGTTCGCCTCACTTAGACGAAGCTTTAGGAACAAACCGCATATGATTTTGTTAAGAATCTGGGAGAAATTAGCTTTAAAAAATGTGCAGTTCTTGGTTTAGGGCAGAATAAGGACGATGATCAGGAGTCATTCAATCGCTCGTGTATCGAACGAATGACCTAAATCATGCAGGACGAAGGAGCTGTTCGTGAACGTGAAGCCACGTGGCAGCAAACACGGATGATGTCGTCAAAATAGAACACACTGCACGTAATGTCCAATGGGAAGCTATGGTGGTGCTAACGCGGAAAAGTTGGAAATTAGGGATATTTTTTATTTAAATAAATTACAGAAACTTTAAAAATACATAAATTGGTGTAGAAAATGATAATGATAAAGAAAAATATCCTAATTCTTAGTGAACATAGTAGTATAATGAGAATGAAAATTTTAAAATATTTTCCTTATATATATTTTTACATTAAATAAATACTCAGGAACAAATTTAAATAATAAACAATTAAATATAAATCATAAAAATATGAAATTTGGGGGATTCATTCCGCTCATGCATAGGGGTGTACTCTGATTATTCAGAAGTGAGAGAGTATCTCTAACATGGAAATCCCTAATTTTTGTTAAAAATCACCATTATTTTTTTAAATTAATTATAGAAAATTAAATATAATTCAGGAAATTATAAAAATAGCTTTCGTAGGTTCACTGCGGTCAGAGGAACTTAGGAAAAATAAAATTTTAATTTTTAAAGTTTTAAGATTTATTATTACATTTTAAATTTAAGACATATCAAAAAATTAAAAAAATATAAAAGATTTTAAATAATCACTAAATCAAGCCTAATTGAAGCTTACCGCATCATAAGGCTTATGTAAAAATCCTAAGGCCATTAAAATTGTTTTTGATGTAAAAATCAATTTTCTAAGTTAATTTGAACTTTTGTTTAAAATAATTATATAAATTTAAAGAAAATAAAAAATATTTATAAAAAAATATTTGGGTGTTCCTTGTGACTAGGGGCACCTAAAAAAAATTGAAGTGAAAAAAATTACTTTCTTGTTTGTCTATTTTTCACTTTAGAAATTATTAAAAATAAAATAAAAATGAGAAAAATATAAAATAATTTTCTCTGGCTTTCTTGAATAAAAAAGATTTATGAAAAATATAAAAGTGAATTTTAAAAATAAAATTTTATTTACTTATTTATTTATTTATTCCTTATAAAGTTCATCTAATAATTATAAAAATTAAATATAATTCAAAAATACATGAATATGTTCCTAGTGGTCCTTTGACCTGAATGAACCATCAATAATTTTTCTGAGGACAGAAACCTTATTTTACATAGTTATTTTAAGTTTCTTTAAAATTCCTTTTTTTAAATTAAAATAATTATATTAACAAAAATAGTTCTAAAAAGTAAAAAATGCTTCTTTGTGGTTTCCTTTGACTCGTGAGCGAGATAATAAGAAATTTCCAAGGTCATTTAAGTTAAAATTAAATAATTATGAGGTGGGAGGCCCTAAGGGTAAAAATGGTAGTTTTGGAGATTCCTTATCCTCATTAAGATTCAAGATTAAGAAATGAGAGAAATGGGTAATTCTGATTATGATTAACTTCTTACTATGATTGAAGCATATGGGGATAAGTGGTATAAACCAACTCACCACGTTTTTTTAAAGGATATAATTGTAGTTAATTAAATTATTAAGTATTGGAAGATAGCTAAGTTTTAAGGATCTTAGTGTGACGGGCTTGTGTTCGAAAGATGTTAATTAACTAATTAGCAGCCCCAAAATAGTAGTTAAATGATAATTTAATCCCTTTGAATTTACACATCACATGAAACTTCCTTAAAATTGCAAATCTACCCTTGAGAAATTTATTAGCTTGGTAGTGAGCTAGGATTGATAAAAAAAAATCATTCATCAAGGTTTAGAAAAGATGAACATAACTAATCACAATACTTGAAAACACTACAAGCTCAATCCTGGTTAAGGTGGAGCTAAGGAATCCTTAGTGACTTAAATTGCCCTTAAGGGTGTCACCCGCATAATCCTCAAAATTAAATTCAAGTGAATGACTAGTTACCCCACACATGGGATAATTAAAACATTGGGGTGTTCACCGAGCACAGGCCAAAACATTGCAATTTAATTTGTTATGGATGATTGATTTAATAAGATATTAAGCTTCAATCAACTCAAAATGATTCGAAAGATTATAAAATATGTTTAGGATCAAATCCCAAACACTTTTTTAATCTTTTGAACATTTTGGAGGATAAATGGATCTATTATCCTTTGTTGAATGAAATCATCCTCAAAATGTCTAGGGACTCAAAAAGTTATGTCCCCGGGACCCGTTAATTGACCAAATCAATACAAAGACCCTGAAATTACTTATCCTACATTAATAACCCAATGCTCAAGGATTTATGTCTTCTCTAAGGTATAAAAATCCTTGTGAGAAATTAAAGATATTTAGTTTTTGCCACTCATAGATCATCAGTCCATTGTAAGTCTGAGATCGAAGTGGCTAGGGTAATGATGATAGTGTTAATGTGGGCTAAAACGAGGGATACGATATGATGTGGGATTATTAGAATAGTATCTTCTACCTCAAGGACCTTCAATAAGGGAGAGGAAATGACCGATGATACTATTCACCGACTTTTGGTGGGATTATTATCCCCATCATTCTTAGGTAGCCAATAGTCCTAGCTTGATTAGAAAGACTAGCATGTAGACTACACTACTTTATAAAAATAAAATAAAGTTTCCTTTACTTATTAAAATGAACTCTGAATGAAAACTTAAACAACAACTTTTGCATGGAAATTAATGAATTTTGATGAAAATTTATAAAGTTACACGGTTAGTCACTTGGATCGAGGTTAGGACTGCCCTTTGTAGATTGTCGGGTTGGTAGCTCCTACCCAATGTTGGGAAGAACACAATCCAGCTCTTAGCCACCACATTTACTAATGTCTTACACCTAGTCCTAATCTTTCATATGTGACTACGAGTTTTATTTTACTTACTTATGTTTGTTGCGAAGAACTTTTCAACTTTATTGCATTGGATTTTTCTCTTCACTTTCTATTCCTGTAATTTATTTAAATTTTCTGCAAATTGCATTATTCTTTATGAAATAATCATGCAGTGGTAAGAGAAGCTCAGGTAAACATTTTATTTTATGCACTGCAATTCTTTTATTTACTTTATCACATTTCTTAATTCTACTTACTTACTTTACATATAAAACTACACTTGCAAAACAAAAACAACAAAACACACTTTCAAAATTAAAATTACAATTCCAAAAAATAATAAATAAACATTATACACCACTTTTGATTTAGTATATGGAATCGGTTCGATCTCGTATTTTCAAAATTAAAATAGTACTTTTCATATATATATATATATATATATATATATATATATATATATATATATATATATATATATATATATATATATATATATATATATATATATATATATATATATATATATATATATATATATATATTAAATTTATTATTCCAATCTGGCGACCAACAAACTCGAGCGACCCTACTGGCAAATAGTTTCTTTCTCCATTAAGGTAAGGAGGATTTGTCTTTACACATTAGAAATTTGTCCATGTCCTCCTTGTTCCAGATTACCATTATTTCGTTGATATGCTTTGCCCATTTCCCTCTTATGCAAGTACGGTGAACTCTTTTTTATTCCAAGATCATCTGTTTAACCATCCTTAAATAATGGGATTCAGAAATCTCTAGGGTTTCTTCTCTTGTGTGGAGTTAGACCCCCCAATAGGAGTGTCAGTGAGTTGTCTTCACCTAAGTGAGGTGTGTTGTGAAGACAATCCAACTTTGGGTCCTAAACTTCACCTTTACTTTATGTTTTATGGGTTTGATTTACTATTTACAAATTCAGCTAAGACTTCACAATTCATAACTCTCACTTAATCATCAAATTTAAAATTAAATTAAAACTCTTCAAAACCATAATTATCAATAAAAGACAAATTTGTAAAATAATCGTTAAATTTTGAAGAATGAAGATGAAACATAACAACATAAACACTTTGAAATAAAAGAAAATAAAGTGTGTAACCAGTTCCTAGAAAGACATTCATTAATTTTTAGTGTTTGCACTGAAGTTATAGATGGTTACTAATTCTTTTAACTTACTTTCAAATGACAACCCCAATGTCATCCCCAAGTTTCACCTTTTCCTGCACTCTGCCTACTAGTAGGGAGGCCTACCACCTAAGGTCCACAATGAAGTTCGTAGTCGGCTTCAATAAGTTTGAAGTTATACTCGGAAAATCCCCATTTGTTGTAATGAAAGTTGTCGTCTCACAGGTTTAAGAACCTTCCACTGAGTTCAACCAAAACTGTTGTCGGGACTTCCCTTCTTTTATGAAGGTGAAGGTTACACCTACCGCCTTCGTTAAGTCTGTTGTTCCTATGCCTGACAGAATTGATTCTCCCTTGACAAATAGGGTTGTTACATCTACTGCTTCCATATTTGCTATTACGGTTTCGACAGTCCCTTCTGTTAAGGGAAAATAAATTGTGTCTAAGGATTCTATTGATTTATTTCTTCCCCAACGTCTGTGTTCTAGATTGGATCAAGTTTGGTGGGTGCCCGGTTGACCAAGTCTCAAAAAAGAACCATAGCCTCAAGATTTTGAGGGTCGCTAAGCCCTGTGTTACAAAGTTAGCTGTTGTTAGTGAGATTCCTTAGTTGGAGGAACTCGGAGTACTTGAGACCTCCCCTCTCCTCCGAAAGGGTAGGTTTCACAGGTTGTTAAACACTACTAGAGATAATAGCCTCTATAGGATTGCTACCACGCTGCCACCATTTCACAAACATGGTGTTGAGAAGGAGAGGCCTACTCCCTTCTGCCGAGATTGTATCGTATTTGAAAAGATATCCCACAAGGAAGGATGTTTTGTCACTGATACAAAAAAAAATGTGTTATTTTATGTATAATTTTATGCTTAAATTTGTTGATATTGCACTTTAAAGAAATATATTTTGATATTTTGTTGCAGGTTTTTTGATTTTAGGCATTCGGAGGAAAAAGGAGTAAAAAGGAACAAATTTAGAGTCAAAATGCAAAATTTTAACATTCTACCGCCAGAGGCACCAAAATTCAGAGAAGACACACCAGAACTATGCCAGAAGCACCAGAATCCAGAGAAGAGCACTCCATTCCAGTAAATAAGTGCCAAAGTTGAATTTGGACGAATATTTGGTAGTGTTTGACTTTTTTTTATATGTTCTAGAAGGCTCCAAGTAATTCAAACATCTTATGGAAACACTTGATGAAGGCTTTTGAATGAAGAAATATATCTTTTGGATGAAGTGGTTTATCTCTTAGTATGAAGAGGTGCGTTTCTTGGGAAAAATGGGATTTTTGATTTCCTTTAGAATAAGGGTTAGTGCCACTCTTGAGAGTTGAGTGTGTCTTGTGTTAGAGTGTGTCTTGATTTTGTCTTGGAATTATTGTGTGAGTCAAAGTGTGAGTCAAGGGTTAGATTTCGTGTGAAGAGAATTTTCTTCTAGAGTTTTAAGAGGAGAGGAAAGGTGAGAGTTTTCTTCTTCATAACACTTCTAAGAGAAAATTGAGTGTCATTGTAAAGAGAGAATGTGCTTCTAGGGAACTTTAAGGGATTTACTTGCGGAGGAGTGTGAGATAAGTTGTGTTTATTTATTTCTTATTTTTTTAACTTTTTTTATATATAAAATCCATGTTTTGTTGTATCTTCCGCATGAATTTTGAGTAGTCTTCTTTGTCTTTCTCCCTACAATGAGATATAATTTTGTGAAGAATTAATATTGTTGCGCAAGGTTTTAAATGTTATTAAATTGTGATGATTCAAACTTTGATCTTCATTTACTTTTTGATCTGACTAATTGAAATGTTAAAATTTGTTGAGAAACATAAATTCCGGTAGGGTTATGCTTTTTACAAAAAGGTGAGTGCCACATTCAATTTTATGGATGAGAATGTAGTTTATTGGGTTAAGTGCAAATATATAGGGAAATATATTTTGATGGGTGTAGAGTTGGAGATTTTAGGGTGACTGACTAAAATCATTAATTTGGTCTAGTTGTTTGGAATCTAAAACGAGATTGTTAGCCCTTAAGTGAGGAGAATTGAGAGCTCTAGAGTGGGAGCCAGAATCCTCTCAGCATAACAATGGATTTAGAGACCAAATTCTAGATTAGCTAATGTTCATTATGCATTCGACAGAGGATAAAAATAGGATTTATCCTATTTGGTAGAATAAAATTTTATATATTTTTAAATAATGAATTAATTACTTTAATAACCATAAACTCATTTTAATTGGGAAGAATGCTTTCTTAAATTTGAATTTTCTGTCACAAAGCTGTCTTTTAGTCTTAGTAAATTTAACTTTGAAGTTTAGAAAATAGCTTAGTTAACTTAGTTCATTTAGCTACATTTCATTAGCATACATAATACTTACTTTCAACTTGCTTTTCTTGCTTAAGTTTTATAGTTTGAATATTATGTTTACATTATAACCATAAGAATTTTTTCCTCTCTATGGGATCGATACATAGGACTCCATTAGAATCATTTTTTACTTGTGCAATACGTGCACTTGAGCAAACAAAAACTGTAGTGTGTTATCTATTATCTATATTTTATAACATTAGATCTATCATATCCTATTTTGATTCCCCCTGTCTTTTGGACACTCAAGTGTTGGTCTCACCTAACGCTAAGCTCATAGCTAAAGCGGTAAGCACCGACACATAGAGGACCGAAAGAAGGTTACCTTTGGTGTCATTCTATTCACATTGAAGCCATTTCAATTTTCCCAAATTTTAATTTTTAACCCCCTGGCCCTTAAACTTTCCTAAATTACCAAATTGCCCCTAGAAATTCCAAAAATCCCAAAATTGACCAAAACTACCTAAATTCTCCAAAAAGCATCCCAAAATACTTCCCATCACTCAAAATAACAAAAACCGCCCAAATTTGCCAAATTTCCTAAAATACTCGCAAAACTCCTAAAATCCCCAAAATGCCCTTTTTAGCCAAAAATCCTAAGTTTGTCCAGAGTTGTCCGAACTCCCCAAAAAATGTTCGAGGACGTTCCTCTTGTCAAATGATGAAATTTGACTGTACATGCCATACTTTTTAGCTACTGTTGAACCCTTCGACACCTTAGTAGCCAATACTTGAAAATCGCTCCGGGATTCATAAAATCCTCCATATTGATCAAAAATGCTCCCGGACACTGCCGTTTGACTCCAAATTTCATTTGGAATGACTTTGAGTGTTCGGTTCAACTTTTTGACCACTTTTCTAAAATCCCCCAAAATTATCAAAATGCCACTGCTAGCAAAAAAAATTCATAAACTCCAAAATTTCCCAAAAACTCCAAAAATCCTCCAAATATTCCCAATTTTTCTTTGCAACCATCAATTTTGCCCAATTTGATCAATTTTACTCAATTTTACCAAAAGCCCCAATTTTGACCTAAAGTTAGATTTGACCCAAATTGGACCCAATGTCGATCAATTTTTGCTCAAATCGAATTTCAAACTCTTCATAACACTCCTATAAACTAAATGAAACATTTTATTGCAATCAATTTGAGCCCAAATCTCACCCAAATTCAATTTAAGCCAAAATCCCCAATTTGACCCGTTTTTTACTCTTTTGAAGACGAGGTTGCCCGAACGACCTCGGATCGCCAAACGGACTTTGTCGTTGCATCCAGCACGTCGAAATTATTTAGAATTGATATATAATTTGTTATGGTTCGACGCACATCGAAAAAGTCCAAAGTTCGACGCGTTTCGCGCCAAAATAATTAAAAATTTTGTTTTTACCCACATTTAACAGAAAATTTTATCTCCTTCTCTGCCCCAATAGTTACCATCGCTCCTTTGTCCTCCATGTGAAATAAATATTTCAGCCATGGGAGCTTGGCTAAAATTTCCTTGCTCCCTCCCCATGCTTGCCCTCTTGCCTCCTTCCCCTTGTCCTTTTGTGGCATGAGAAGCATGGAGAAGACTTTCCCCATGCTTCAATCTGTCCTGTGGCACATAGCTTTGCTTGTATGGCAAATGTGGAGAAGCTCATGGCTGCCATTAGAGTTTCATTCATGTTTTGTTTCATCGTGGTTTAAGGATAAGTATTTCTTTTATTTGGTTGTGATGATTATGGAATGGGTGGTTTTTCTTTTCTCTCTTCTATCTTCATTGATCTATAAGAATGATGCTTTCTTATTCCTACAAAAAGGGGAGGCTAAAATTTAGAGAGGAAGTACTGTCAGATTCTCTACTCTTCATCCCTTCCATTAGCTTCAATCATTTTTGGCTTGTGCTTTATATTGGTAAAAATCTATTGCTAGGTTGATTTATGAAATATTTAAGTGATGAAATGTCTCTTGCCCATCATATTTAGATTAAAATTTATGATTTGAAAGACTAAAGTTCAATTCATTTTTGTCGGAATTCATGTTTCAATTCATTTTTATGAGGTTTTATGGAAAATATTTGGATCCCCCATGCTTGGCCGAAAATCCAAGTAGGGGGTTCCAAGCTAGTTTTTGCTATATGTGATGCTTGGGAAGTTCCTTTCATGCTTTATGGATGGCTAAGAGTTCATATGTTTGATGGCTAAAAGTTCATATTCTTGGTGGCTAAAAGTTTTATATTTTGGATGGCTTATAGTATTCAAGCTTTAGTGGTTAAAATTTTATGTATGGTGGCTTAAGAGTTATGCTCATGCTTCACATTTAGCTTGATTCATGGAAGTGTTTAAGTTATGTATGAAAGCTTAATGTTAGTCTTTTCTTTATGTGAAGTTTAAAAAGGTTTCTCCTTATACCTCTTTGATGAATGTTTTATATTCATGCTTAATGGTTAACAAGTTTCATGGAAATATTAGGAGGTCTCCTCATACCTCCTTCTTGATGGCTAGAATTTTGTGTTCATTTGTAAATGTTTAGTTTGCTATATGGGAAATATAAGAGGCTTGCTTGGTACCTTTTGGATGGCTAGAGTTTCACATTTATAGCTAAGTATTTAGCTTATTTTATGGGGTGTTCAAAAATCTATTTTAGCTCTCTTTATGGAAGGTTAAAATGACATATTTCTATTTAAGAGTTTAAATGGTCTCATGAGATATTTGGAAGGTCTATTTTCCACTTTTTATGGATAGTCCAAATTGTATTTCATTGGTTTGAAAATCTACATGACCCTTGTGTTGTTTTTGGAATGTTTCATGTTAATCTTGTCCCATTTAAAGTGAAAAAGCTGCACTTGCGCTCTTTCTCAGAAATGGTTTTTATCACCTTCACACTTGCATAAACATAAATTTTACACACATGTGTTGTTTTGGGGATGTCAAATATCAAATTTGTGTCATTTAAAGTGAAAAATCTGCACTTGTGCACTTTCTCAGAAATGGTTTATCTCATCTCTACACTTGCCTAAACATAAATTTTACACACAAATGTTGTTTTGGGAATGTCTAATATCAAATTTATGACATCTAAAGTGAAAAATCTGCACTTAAGCACACTCTTTAAAATTGTTTTTACTATCTTTACACTTGCCTAAAAATAAATTTTACGCACATGTGATGTTTTAGGAATGTTTCATGTTAATTTGGTGCCATTCAAAATGAAAAATCTGCACTTATGCACTCTCTTGGAAATGATTTATTTCATCTTTTTACTTTCCTAAACACAAATTCTACACTCATGGAATGCCTTGGGATTGCTTTGTATCAATTTTATGTCATCTAAGAATAAAATTCTGCATTCATATGTTTTATGGAATCACTTTGTATCAACTTCATGTTTACAAGAAATAAAAAATCTACACTCACCTCTTTAATTAGGATTGGTTTAAACCAAACTTATGTGGCTATAAAATGAGGGCTTCGCATCTATGTGATTATTTGGAAAGAGTGAAAAGTTAATTTGAAATATTTGACATGGTTTGGTGAGTTTAAATACAATTTTCGGATTGAAATTTCACCACTTGTGAAACACTTCCAAGTGAAGTCATGTGAGCTTGTTTTTCACCAATTTCACTAAGCTTTCATGTATACATCAAAAAGGCTTTAATTCCACATGCTTTCCACCTCATTTTAACACTTTGAAGTTGTTTGAAAATGATTGTTTCATATGGAAATAGTTTTGGTAAATTTAAGTGTGATTTTCGGATTGAAATTTCACCACTTTGGAAACATTTCCAAATGAGGCTATGTGTGCTTGTTTGTCATCTATTTTACCAAGTTTTAACATGTATAAAATCTAAGCTTTGATTTTACATATTTTTCACCTCATCCTAAGCATGAAAAAGTTGTTTTGACCATGGAATTTTGAAATCCCCTTTCTCTACATAAATCATCGTATGGTGAATGATTTTTCACATGCTTATCATATGAAACTTGTCATTCTTCACATGCATATCTAATACTCTTCTCTTAGTTGATTGTTGTGCTCATTTGGAAAGGAGGCTATCATGCCTAGGCTGTGCCAAAGAGGAAATTGATATTCATATGCTTACTCAGAAAGAATGTTATCACTACAATGCTATGTAAATAATAAGTTACACATGCTAGCTTGTAGGAAATAAGTTTGGAACCCTTCTATGCTATGTTGAATCAAAATTTACACAAGCTAACTTGTAGGGAATGAGTTTGGAATGGTTCTATGCTATGTTAAATTAAAAATCTGCATCTATGTACTTGCTTAGGGTTGTTTTAAATCACTTCTATTTCATCTTTATGTGAAAGTATGTAATGTCTTATTTGCTCGGGATGGATTTAGATCCTTCCTATGAGGTATTTACATGGAAATCTTATTACTTGGCATGTTCTAAGTTGGTTTAAATAGCTCTTTGTTGCCCCTATCATAAAATTCATATGGATGAGGTTTATCTATGTTGCTTGCAAGAATAAGAAGGGGAGGAAAGAATGTGGTGTGTCTACCACTTCAAATGTTGGAAATGTGGAAGTGTTATATATGTGTAGCTTATTTTCTTCATCTATAAGCTAAGTGATGGAAATGTAGAAGTGTTATACATGTGTAGCTTGTTTTCTTCATCTATATGCTAAGCGTTGGAAACGTGGAAGTGTTATACATGTGTAGCTTGTTTTCTTCATCTATATGCTAAGTGCTAGAAATGTGGAAGTATTATACATGTGTAGCTTATTCTCTTTGTCCACATGCTAGTGTTGGAAATTTGGAGGTATCATACATGTGTAGCTTACTCTCTTTATCTAAATGCTCATGTTTGAGATTTTGAAAATGCTATACATATTTAGCTCGTTCTCTTTGTTTATATGCCGATGCTGGGAGTTATGTCATTCTTGCTTGCACAATTTACTTTTTCTATGAATTCCCTAGCTCAAAAAATTATTCCCCTTGCACCATGTTGAAGGGGATTGACCTTCTTTGTTTTGTGTCTTACGAGATTTCACCTTCTCCTTTATATGATTGATAAACACTTCCCTCGCACCATGTTGGAGGGGTTTTGCTCTTCATATACCTTGTGAACACCTCTCTGCACCATGTTGGTAGAGGTTCGGTTCACTTATCCTGGATGTTTTACAATCATCCTCTCCCCAACACTCATTCGTAGGGGTTTACTTTCACATATTATTCCTGCTCCGTGGTTGCCTCTTTTGTACCACACATGGAGTATACCTTTAACTTTTACGCCAGTTCATGCTTATTAATTCATATGGCTTTGGAGTCGATTCACCCTCCTTACGATGTTGTTCTGGTTGGATCTCCATCTCCTCTTTCTTTTCCCGTATCTCAGGTCCTTTTTGTCATCTTACTTCTTAGCCTAGTTTCTCTAATTATGCATGTATAACCTTTCTGCTATATGTGGGGCCATCAAGTAAGGCTGTAAGTAGGGTGGAAGGGGGAGGACAACGATGATATAGCAGTAAAAGAGGGATATAAGAGTCTTCTCAAATAGTACCTCTTGACTCAGAGACCCTGGAGAGGGTAGACGAAGGAATTCACGGTACTACTCACCCATCCTTAGGGATTTCTGCAGTTGTCAGTCTTAGGTTGCTAGTAGTCCTAGTTCGATTAGGATAGTCAACCGTGGGTCCTAATACTTATATATATATATATATATATATATATATATATATATATATATATATATATATATATATATATATATATGTATGTATATATATATATACATACTTTTTTTAAAATAAAATTGCAAAAAATACCTCCATAACAAAAATAGCCTCCTTACTCATGAATTTTTAATTTGCATGAAACCCAAATTGAAATGTATGAAAATTTTATAAGGTCCACTGTTGACTATTCAGATTGAGTTAAAATTGCCTTCCATAGGGTGACGACTTGGTAGTTCTCACTTAAGGTGGGATATATACAACACAGCTCTAAGTCCTTCACGCCACCGTGCTTACGATTCCCCTGGACCTGTAGTCCGTTTTTCGTGGTTTTTGCTACGGAGCTTTCTACGGATTCTTTTATGGTTTACCTACGAATTTTTCTTGACAGATATGATTTCCCACGAGATTTTCTTCTTCGTCTTTTTTTGGTTTTCTCTTGATTTAAGTCATAAGTTTTCATACTTTGTTTTTCATACACACATTTCAGCACACACACACATATGCCTATTTAAGTTCAATTTGCTAGCTATGTCTGCCACTATACATACTACTGTAGCTTTCTTGTTTTTCTTTCTTGCATATCTTAAAATGTGAAAATGATTAAACCCCGCATGTTTAAAGAACTCAAAACTTAATCAGCAACAAAAATAAACTTGCAACTTTAATTAAATCGAAAGGACTCTTAGACGACCGTGAATCCCTCAGAAGAGGTAACTCACTGGTCACCATAATCAACTGAAACATTTAATTAAAATACTAAGCCACCTCAATTTTAAACTTTCCAGAACATAATACTTCTCTCATCTCTTTAAATTTTCACTTCTAAAACTGAACCCGCAACGACGAGGAGCGTGGAGCATGCAGCGTGGGTAGCACAACCATCTTCAACAGCAAACATATTCTACATCAGCAAAACCTTTCCTTAGAATAAAACAACAAGCCATTGGATTTTGAGGTAGCTTGCCTAGTGCAGCATAAACCCTCACTTGATCTTTTGGGCCTTTGCACTTAGTGCAATATTAGCCCCAACCTGCCTTAGGCTTCCGAGTTTGTCATTCGATATGACATAAATTCTTCTATCTTCTAGGGTATTCACATGATTAATATCAAGTGAATGTAAGCCCCAATTAGTTAAAATCGATAGGATGAAATATGAATAACTTTTTTAAATCAAAGCTAAATAATAGGATAGATTGGGAAATCACCAAGATATCCTCTTGGATCCGTGATATCCACTAGTTCTTCCTCCTTTAGATTCTTTACAATCAAATATTTCGAAATTTGCATGTTTCACCTATTGGATCCTAATCATCATAATATCATTGAAAAGTCCTTAGCCTTCTTGAAGTCATAAAAATATCTTTCCTGATCTTTATCGAAAGTTTTCTTAGGTAATTTCGGTTATCTAAGATGTAATTAACTATAGAGGCTTGCCCTTATAGGAAACTAGAACGACCCTAGATTAATATAAACCCCATTTGATTCTCTTTTGTATTAAATGGGGGAACCCATCGGTTAACATAACAGGTTCCGCAGAGCAAATAGATGTCATATTTGATTAGTTTATTTAACTAAGCCTCTATTATTAAGCTATGTGTCTATTCCTCGGAGTAGATGCATAGCTTAATATGAGTGCTCATTTATTTAAACTATTCAAATTATGAAATCAGTTTGATTTCGTATTTCAAAATTTAAAAATATATATATTTTCAAATTATATATATAAATTGGAAGTCCTTCCAAAGCAGGAGACGAGATTTCGATTTCGGCGGCCGACAGCTTCTATTGGACAACCTATATTTAAAAATATGAACTAAAATGCACCGATAATATTTTTATATTTTAGTGTTCTTACTTATTTTAGTTGTTTAATGTGTTTATGCATGCATAGTTTAAGATCTCATGGTTTAGTACCTTACGATTCATATTTAGAAAAAAATATTAGAAAAATTTGAAAATAACAAAAATAATCTGAAAATTTGAATAAAATGCCTAATAACTTAAATAATCAAGGAATTGAAAATGAACATCATTAGAGACCTTTAAAAGTTTATGCCAATCCTAAAGTAGAGGAAACTCACTTGAGTATCCAAAATTCTACTGTAGCTACTAATTCATTTGAGCTTTAACCTGCTATTATCTAAATGATATATAGTAATCAGTTAGGGGAACACCAAATGAAGATCCTACCTTACTTTTTGCTAGTTTTGTAGAATTGTACGCTACATTTAAATATGTTGGAGTGTCGAATGATGTCATCAGACTTAGAATTATTCCTTTTTCATTAAGTGATAAAGATAAGACACAGTTAAACTCTTTAGCACTTGGATCTATCAGAACTTGGGGAGAATTATCACAAAAAGTTTTATTTAAATATTTTCCACCATAAATAACTGCTAAGCTTAGAAACGATATCACATCTTTTTGTTCATTTGAAATAGAATCAATATATGAATCTTAGGAACAATTTAAAGATCTCCTTGTTAATAATTCATGCTTTTTATAATGGATTAGTTAGATCTCTAGGATCTATAATTGGCACTGTTAGTGGTGGATCATTAATATCAAAAACATTCGATGAAGCATATTCTTTAGTGGAAGAGTTGACTACTAATAATTTTCATTGACCCTTGGAATGGATGACTCTAAAAAGAGTAGCTAGTTTTCACAACTCTGATGTATTATCTATTATAACTTCTCAAATTGCTGCTATATCAAATAAGATAAATCAATATGGAATGAATTATTCTTAGACACCTCCTGTGGTTGAGGAAAATTTATTGGGACAAATGATAGATTCTCAATCATCATATGAAACTTTAAATGCAATAAAAAACATAACTAATAATCCCTATTCAAATTATTGTAATCTGATCCATGATTACAATATACAAGAGTTTAATCCTTTCATTTTCTTATTTAAATTTTTTCCCTTACAACGGTGCCAAAAACTTGTTTCTAAAGTAAAGTAAGATTTCAATTATATCTTTAAATAGTAGGGATTTTACGCAAGTATACGTATCATTATCAAGTAATAGAGACCTTTCTAATTAAGCCCTGAATATCGATCCCACGAAGTTCACGGTTAATCACATTGGCTTTCGAGAGAAGTTATAGTCTACAATAACAGGCACTAGCTTGGAAGGTCGATAAATGTTTAGTTTTAATTAAATCCTACAATCATCACTAAAATACTACTTTTACTTCTAAACTAAAATGCTTAAAGAGAATCAGAAAGTGAGGTTTATGTATACTAAAAGTACTCTTCCTCATGTAATAAAATTAGTGACTTGTGTAAAAGTAAAACAAGTAGCGAGAGAGATTGTGATTAATAGGAGCAATTATATTCTTTACCCTTGCTTGGTTCTATAAAGAACATAAGTTAATTTAATGATTGGAAATGTTAGATGGTTTAGGCAGGAAAGATACTAACTCTCACTCTAGAGTTCCCTTTTCTCCCTCCACCTGGAGGCTAACATCTCATAACTAACTTTTCACATCAAACCAAATTAGGGGCTTTAGCCTGTAACCCTAAAGTCCTCTAATTCTACACCTCTTAAAAATGCATATCTCCCTATTTATTTGCAATCAACCATATTGACTACATTCTCACCCATATAATCTCATGTGGTTTTTACCAATAGTTGACTGAGAAAATACCACATTGGTTCTTACATGTTCTCACAACAGATTTTAACGTGCAAGTAGATCAAGTTTACATGTAAATGAATAAAAAAGTAAAATCATCACAATATATTCTCACTCTACTCAATTCTATATCCTACATATGCATACTAATTTATTGTAAGAGGGAAGAGTAAAGAAAAGTACTCACTACACATGGAGAAATAACGAGAACTTTTCATTGAACAAGACTTTAAAACCACACATACAAAGTACTAGAGTCAAATCAAATACGATGAAAATAATTAACTTAGATGGAAATCAAACTCTCCTTATATAGAGAAAGCAATCTCCTTGCAATCCTCTCCAAGAACAAAGTGAAAAGAAAAGAAAAAAATCTCTCACACACTCTCATTCTCTCTCATCCTATCGTCCCACCTGACGGTTATGCACCAACCTGTAGCACTTAGGTGCTAGACACAGGTACAAAAGTGTCTAGTTTGACCTGTTTTGCTACGGTATGCTCTTGTTCGACCCGTTTTACTCCGTTATGCTCCATTTTGTTCGATTTTTGTTCCTTTTGCTCCAATCACTCCAAATTCTTCAATTTGATGTACCTACAACCAAAAACACAAGAAAACATACATTTAAAGTGCAATATCATTATAAAATATAGCATAAAAAGTAGTATATTTTTAGGTTGATCAAAAGCCCCCAAATGTAAACATTACTTGTCCTCAAGTAATACTATACTTTTTAAAATAATTTTTTTTAGATTAGAGTTAATGGGTCACCCTTTAGAATTGCTAAAATTTTGTTCTAAAAATGAACAGTTCAACGTAGAAGAAATTCTAGTGAATCATACTAACCTAGGGTTTAAGATATTTCTCATAAAATTTGGGAATTTGTTTTCCTATCTAATTCAGAAAAATATGCAGATTTTTCAAAATTTGGATCCTACAAACTTTACTTTGTAGACTTAAGAACTCTCTTAAAATAATTTAACTAGTATAAGTACCAAAAGCAAGCTTAGGATTGTTCTAATTTCTTTACTTCAGAAAGACTCAAGTGAAACCAATTTTTGATTAGGACCTCTCCTCAAGCTTCTCCTCACAATTTTTTTTTAGGATCTTTTCTAACCATTTTTTATGTTCTTTTATTTTTCTTCTTTTTTAAATATGTGAGGATTACTATTTCTGGAGAAGTCCTTAAATGATTTTCAATTTCAATATCCTCATCTAAAATTAAAACTTATTACTTTCCTTCACTTTAAAAGATATACACAATCAAGTAAATAAGAGTACTCTGAGTTCATCTAGATGTTGTTCACTAAGTAAGTTCATTACCTTACCGAGTAAAGAAAAAGTCAGATAAATAAAGTAATAGAGTTAACATGGAGTTGTCTAAGTCCAAACTCTACATGCTTCAAGGTAATGCTCAGCTCCGGTTGAGAACTAAGTCATAATAAACTCGTCAGCCTGCTACTACCATAAGTCATTAAAAATTTTAGTCAAGACCAAGGCATAACCTCACAACATTAACCCAAACCACTCTTACACATCAAACAAGGATCAAAGTCCAACATCTCATTATTATCCAATCCAACATAATAACAATCACACTAAACAGATAACAACGATAACCATGGGTTGACTCCCAAGAAGAGCTTAGTTTAACATCAACGAATCGATGTATCCAATG
Source organism: Papilionanthe hookeriana x Papilionanthe teres (assembly GCA_022702705.1). Lineage (NCBI taxonomy): Eukaryota > Viridiplantae > Streptophyta > Magnoliopsida > Asparagales > Orchidaceae > Papilionanthe > Papilionanthe hookeriana x Papilionanthe teres. The sequence continues at coordinate 73,549,830 of CM040436.1, read as the reverse complement.
TTTACTTTGGTTGCCCCAGCATCAGAATCTCATTTATTTTTTCTATATACTAGAGAATATGCCATTCAGAGATTTTGAATAGCTCTTTCTTAGGAGATCTTTTACTGAATTCATCATTCAATTTTGTTTCTTCTTATGATTGAGTCGAATCTGAAGATATAAAGACTGGTTGTGTAGATGAATTCCCGAAATAGGTAGGCTTTAAAATTGTATGGCGTACATTCATCTTCATTTCATGAGATTTTTCAATAGATGGAATTAAAAATTTATTATTTTCAGTAACGTCCATCATTTTACACCTCTCCTGAATATACATACAATCTTCTTTAAAGAACATTTTCAAGTCATCATGAAAGTTCATTCTAATCTCATATGTTAACTTACTCTCAAACTTTCTTGGAAATGGTCTTCATCCATCAAAAAAAAATTATCATATTTTCTCTCAGTTGAATATTTCATAGTCTTTAATAAATCAAAAGTTACTTCTTGGTCATTATAATTCAAAGTCAACTCTCCTTTTTACACATCTATCATAGCTTGTCCAGTAACAAGGAAAAGTCTCCATAAAATAATTGGATTATATTTATCTTCATTCATATCTAATACAATAATGTCTAAAAGAAAACCTAAATTTATACACTATAACAAGCACATCTTCTATAACCCCTTTTGGATAAATGATAAATTGATTAGCTAACTGAAGGGTTACAGTAGTGGGACAAATATCAGCTAAACCTAAGCTTTTAAATATAGATAGAGGCAACAAATTAATGCTCACTCCTAAATCACATAGAACTTTTCCACATAATTTTTCTCCAGTTGCACAAGGAATTGTAAAGCTACAAGTTTCTTTAAGTTTCTGAAGAAGTTTTTTCTGAAGTATAGTGTTGCACTCCTCACTTATTGCAATTCTCTCGTAATCTCAAAGTTTCCTTTTCTTGTTTAATATATCCTTCATAAACTTTGCATAACTTGGCATCTATTCCAAAGCTTCAGTGAAAGGAATGTTTATCATTAACTTCTTAAGTACTTTCAGGAATTTTGAAAAATTTTTATCCAACTCATGTTGTCTAAGTCTTTGAGGAAATGGAGGTGGTTGTCTTTCTAATTTGATTTTAGTTGGAGATATAATATTTTGCAGATCCTTAAAAACATGTTCTTCAGGTCTTTTAGTTTCTTGTTTTGTTTCTCTCACAACTTCTTTCTCATTTCTAACCACATCTTATATCTCTCTTACACTTCTTAATCGGACAGCTTCTACTTGTTCATTAGTGTTTCTAACCACATCTTCTATCTCTCTTACACTTCTTAATCAGATAGTTTCTACTTGTTCATTAGTGTTCTCTTGAGGTCTGATCTCAATGTTGCTAGAAAGTGTTCCTTGGGTTATCTTGCTAAGTGAATTAGCAATTTGTCCCAGTTGATTCTCTTATATAATCACAGGATTTTGACTTTGCAACTGGTTTCACATTTGCAATGCCACTTCTTCTATAAAAATCTTCTTATCCTCAAATTATTGATCATTGTGAGAGTCTAGTAGATATGAAGGTCTATAATTTGTGTTCCCTTGATTATTCCAACTTCCATTAAGATTTACTTGATTATTTTCCCATTGTTGGTTTACACCCCTAGTAGTATGATTCTAGTTATAATTAGGATGGGTCTTCCAAACTGGGTTGCAAAAGTTAGAATACGGTTGTATATGGTGTTGAAAGTCTCATATGATAAGTTAGAATCAATCATATGACCTAATGAACTTTCCTCACTTACTGGAGTAAATTGAGGCTGATCCATTCCAAATTGGTCCAACTTCCTTGATATTGCAGCAACCTGAGATGCAAGAATTGAAATCACATTTGTATCATGAATTATGGCTACCTTTTTAGGATTTAACCTTGTAGAGGACCATTAAAATTCATTTGTAGCCATATTTTTAATTAACACATACGTTTCATCAAATGATTTTGACATTAATGATCCACCAGTAGCAGTGTCAATTATAGACCTAAGGGATCCTACTAACCCATTGTAGAAATTTTGAATGATTAACCAATTAGGCAGAGCATGGTGTAGACACTTTCTTAGGAGTTCCTTAAATCTTTCCCAGGTTTCATATATTTATTCCCCTTCATACTGACAAAGTGAGATAATATCGTTTCTAAGTTTAGTAGTCCTTAAAGGTGGAAAATACTTAGCTATGAATTTTTGAGTTTACTCCTCCCAATTTTTAATAAAGCCAGGTGCTAATGAGTATATCTACATTTTTGCCTTATCCCTTAGTTAGAAAGGAAAAACTTTTAGTATAACAGCATTTTCTGATATGCCGTTATAACGAAATGTAGCACAAAGTTCTAGAAAACTTGATAAGTGTAAATAGGGATCCTCCGAAGGAGTTCCCCCAAACAGGTTGTTCAGCACCAGTTGGATCATCTCTGGATTTAGTTCAAATGAGTCTGCTTCTACGAAAGGGATTTATATACTTGAGAGAATTTCATCTGTCGTAGGATTTACATAATCCCTTAATGATTTATGATGATTTTCTAAGTTATTATTTTGAATGTTTTCCATTTCCATTCCTAGTTTTGCAAGTATTTTCTCTTTTTTGATTTATTTTCTATTTTCTAACTCAGGATCATAAGGCACATGTCTTGTAGATCCTTTAGTTCGCATACATAAAACAACATGCAACACATTAACAATTAAACAAAAAATATTTTCAACACAAGAAAATATTTTGACGAACACCTTATTTTTTACACAAACAATTTCTTCACAACACTTTTTTATACAAAAAATACTGTTCACACAAAATAATATTTACGCCATTACAATTTTCCAAGCCTAAGACTAAATACTTCAATTAAAATCCTCCTAAAAGTTAAGATCAACCGTTGTGATCCCCGACAACAACGCCAAAAACTTGATCCGCGATTACATTATACAAGAGTTTAATTCTTTAACTTTCTTGTTTAAATTTCTTCTCTTACAACGGTTTAAAAAACTTAATTCCAAAGCAAAGTATGATTTCAATTATATCTTTAAGTAGTAGGGATTTTACCCAAGTATATGTATCGTTATCAAGTAATATAGAGCTTTCTGATTATGCTTCGAATATCGATCCCACGGAGATCGCGGTTAATCACACTGACTTTCAAGAGAAGTTCTAGTCTACAATAACACGCCCTAGCTTGGAAGGTCGATAAAGGTTTGGTTTTAATTAAAACCTAATATTATCACTAAAATACTAATTCTACTTCTAAACAAAAAATACTTGGAGAAAATCTTAAAGTGGGGTTTATATATACTACAATTACTCTTCCTCATGCAATTAAATTAGTGACATGTGTAAACGTAAAACAAATAGCAAGAGAGATTGTGAAAAATAGGAGCCATTATATTCTTTACCTTTACTTGGTTGTATAAAAAACATAGGTTAATTTGATTATTTGAAATCTTATAGATGGGTTAGGCAGGGAAGATACTAACTCTCACTCTAGAGTTCCATCTTCTCCCTCCACCTGGGGGCTAACATCTCATAAGTAAACTTTTCACATCAAACCTAATTAGGGACTTTAGCCTGTCACCCTAAAGTCCTCTAATTCTACACCTCTTAAACATGCATATCTCCCTATTTATTTGCACTCAACCATATGGACTACTATAATCTCATGTGATTCTTACCAATAGTTGATTAAGATAATACCGCATTGGTTCTTACACGTTCTTACAACATATTTTAACATGAAAGCTGATCAATTTAAATTTAAATGAATAATAAAGTAAAATCATCACAATATATTCTCACTCTACTCAACTCTATATCCTACACATGCATACTAATTCATTGTACGAGGGAAGAGTAAAGAAAACTACCTACTACACATGGAGAAACAATAAGAAATTTTCATTGAATAAGGCTTTGAAACCACACATACAAAGTACTAAATGTCGACATATTTTTAGGTTAGTGTGTTGTATTTTGAAAAGGGGTCGCCTACAGAAATTGTCGGCGAATTTTAGATTTTAAATTTAATTTAAATATATATATATATAATTTAGAAAGTAGCATTTGATTTTGAAAATAATTTTAAATTTGAAAATTTTAAGATATGAAATCAAACTGATCTCACATCCCAAATAGTTTATATAAATGAATGCCACATCACAAGCTGTGTATCTATCCCGAAGAATAGCCACACTACTTGATGATGGGGCTCAATTAAATAAACTAGAAGATTTGTGACATCCGTTTGGTCTGCGAACCAATTTTATAAGCCGACAAGTTCCCCTGCTTAATATAAATGAATTAAGCAGGTTTTATATTACCTGGGTTCTTAAAGTTCCCTATAAGGGCAAGCCCCTATAGTTAATCACATCTTAAATGACGGGAATCATTTAAGAAAACTCTCGATAATGATCAGTGGTTTTGCTCTCAAGAATTTTAAAGTTTAAGGTTTTCAAAGGATTGGATTCTGAAAATTTCAAAGGGATTAGCTCAAATTTGGAACAGTTATTTTCAGGAGTCCAAAGGAAGAGAAGTAGGAGAAGTTGAGAATCCAATAAGAATCTTGGCAACTTCCTAAACTATCCTATTGTTTGGATTCAATTTGAGAGTATATTTAATGTTTCAATCCTGCTAATTTTAATTAATTAGGACTGATATTTAAATGACGTGATCATACAAATAGCCTGGAAGATGTGAGGGTTTATGTCATACCGAAAGACTACCTTAGAGTCCTAAGACCGGTTAGGGCTTAATTTGCATAACATGATTATGCAAATGCCTAACGAAAAGTTGAGGATTTATGTTGCACTAGGCAAACTACCTCGAAATCCTATGGCTTTGTTATTTAATGCTAAGAAAGGTTTTGCTGAAGTAGATCCGAGTTTTGCTGATGACGATAGCCGTGCTGCCCACCATGCTCCGAGCTCCTTGTTGTTGCAGAGGTTTAGTTTTAGAAGTCATAAATCAGGAGATGAGAGAAGTGTTTTGGTTTAGAGAAAATCTTAAAATCCAAGTGTTTTTAATATTTTAATTAAAACAAATCTTAAAGTTGTTTAAACAGAACCGATTAAGATCCCACGGTTCCGTCATCCCAACATTGTTATTTTCATTGAATTCACTTAGTCCAGATGAATTTGCTAAACTCAACTGAATGAGTTCCACACTTTCATTTAGACCGTGGGAAATCCCGTTAGCAACACGTGGGTTACATCATCCGAGGTATTCCTGATCATTCAATGAGGCGTTTTAATTTAGTTACAATTATAGTTTTTTTGTTCTGTTTGTGATTAAATCTTGAGTTATTTTATATTTTGGAAAGTTGTGGCGGTGAATTTTATCTTGCAATGACTTTTATTTTAGTTTTGGTTTCAGTTCAGGGACTATCCTAAAGGTTTTGGTTTTCATGCAACAGTCTTGTTTATCATGCAAGAAAAAGTAAAGTACAGAGTGCATGTAAGTAAATTGCAATAAAATAAAAGCGTACCTGGAGGGTCTTCCCGTCATCCCAAGCTGTACTTGAAACACATGTTAAGGCAGTTAAATATTTTGCAAGAAATACCTAGGTAAAGCTAAGGGAAAAGGTTTTGGTTGTCTACCAAGTTCCTAATCCTATAACTAGTCATCTCCTATGACGTCTAGGTTCTTGGTTTGGTTTAAGGATGATTTTCTTCATCAAAGAACAACTAGATTCAATTGTTCTTCTAAAACATCCCGTCATATTGAGGAAGTGCTTAGGACCAGTCCTAAACATCTTTTCAATATTTTTGGGATTATTTTGAGTCCAAGTAAATTTAGTTGCACAGGTGAATCAATCATTCAGGGGTTTAAGTTTTGTTCCTTTACTCAGTGAACTAGGATATTTGAATATCCTATAAGTGAAGTAACACTTCAATTGATACTTCATTTAAGAGTTATAATAATAAGAGCTTTAAAAGGGCAAATCAACTTATTAAGTATTTTTAATAATTTAAACTTAATGATTTAATTTTAATTTTGACTTAATTATAAAAAATTAGTTTAAGTTTGGAATAGTGTTCAAGTCTTTTTTTTTTTGATTTAATTTAAATCTTTACGTTTTAAGTCATGTTATATCTTAGATTTAACCTTTATGTTTTAAGTTTACTTTAAGTGTTTGGTTTAACTCTTAATGATTTCATTTAGGTGTGTTGTTAAATGATTTTAATTCAATTTAATTTTAATTTAATTTAAGTTTAATTTAATTTAATTTAATTTTATTTGATTTGATTTAATTTAATTTAATTTAATTTAATTTAATTTGATTTAATTTAATTTTAATTTAATTTGGTTTAATTTAATTTAATTAAAATTTAATTTAATTAAATTTTAAATTTTAATTTAATTAAATTTTAATTCAACTTAATTTGATTTAATTAATTTTGATTTAATTTTAATTTTTATCTTAATATATTAAATATGATTTAATTTAATTGTTAAGGTGTTAACTTGATTTAGATTTTGATTTAATTTAATCTCAACATCTTAAATTTATCTTAATTTAATTGTTAAATTGTTTAGCATTTTAAATTTTAAGTTAGGATTATCCTTTTAGTTAAGAATTAAATATCATTGATGTGATTAAACTAGGGATTCATAAATTAAAGAATAAATATCCTCTTAATAATATCCCTACTTTAATAATTCCAATTTTTATTATTCTTCCAAAATTTCAATTAATTAATTAATTAAAGTTTTCTTTTAATTATATTTGAAATGGATAGTAGGTTTCTACCCTCAATCATTTAAGTTTCAATCATCCAAAATCAGTTTAAAATCAAATATTTTACGCTCCCCTTTTTGATTGATCCTAAAATTTTAATTAAGGGTGGAAATTTTTAATTACCCTTTTGCCTTTAAAGCTTAATAATTCTATAACTCACTAAACTAAGCTCAAATGAACTTGAAATTTTTATTTAACCTCACTCACATGTCAATTAAGACATTAGAGGAGAAAATGTGATTTTTCTGTATTTAATTTATTTATGTAATTATTTTTAATGGAAAATAGGGGTTTTCAAGGAAAATTGAATAACATGACCAAGGAAATGTTTCTATCCTTAAGAAAATTATGGGATGTTCCTAATGACTGGAGGACCATTTAGGCCAATTTTGGTGATTTTTTGAATTATATTTTATTTATTAGAATTATTTTGAATTTTGGAGTATTAATTAATTTAAAAAATAAATAAAAGTTGAAAAATGGATTTTATATTTTTAAAAAATCTCTTTGACCTCAGGAAAATCAGAAAACTAAATTTTATATTTTTCTGATTTTTATTTGATTTATTAGAATTATTTTAGTGGAAATGTTAAAGAAAATCATTTTTTTAATTCAAAAATTATTTTAAGCCTTTAAAATTCAATATCTTATCCTAGAGACTTAGGAAAAATATTTGGTTTGTTCCTAGGTGATTAGAATTCAAAATGTGACATTTTGGTGATTTTTAATATTTTTATGATTTTTATTATTTTTTTAATTATTAAAAATATTAAAATAATGATAAAAATCAACTTTTTTAGAAAATTTTAATTTTAATTTTCCTAAATTCCTCTGATATCAGAGAAGCCCCAAAACTATTTTTGTGAATTTTTGAAAAAGTATTTTGTGAGTTATGAATTTTTAAAGTTTAATTTGGTTATGTGACTTAATTAATCCATTTAGTGGGATTAACATTTCCAATTGATTTCAAATTTTTATGTGATGTTCCTCTGATCCTAAAAATCAGTGGAGAACTATTTTCAAGTTAATTTGATTTGTAGTTAACCCTAGTTAATTAAAGTTCAATTTTGGGTGTTTAGGCCAATTAGGGTTGTTCCATGTGAATTAACTCAAAACCTATTTTTCCTAGGTTTCTCTGGTCATAAGAAACATCATCAAATTTTCCTAGAATTTTTTTCTCAACATGCTAATTATTGGAATTAAAATACTCAAAATAGTAACATGAACTTGGAAAATCAATAACTTCTTATAGGGATGTCCTTTGACCTTGGAAATTTCAGGGAATGTTCTCAAGTTTAGAGGCTTCAAAAGCCTTATGGTCTCATGCCATGACGAATTGCCTATGCAAATGAAGAATTAAAACAATGCAGAGAGTAAATAAATCATTAAAAATAAAATACTTGATGAAATGACTTGATTTCTTTTCCACATTATTCTCCTCTGTTCACTGAGTAAGAGGGTATTTTTATTTTATTTTTGTGATTTTTCTATGCAAAGATATAGATTTTTGAAGTTCTGGTAATTAAATAAATAGAAAATTGCCCTAATTTCCTACTTATCCACGTGGCGCCACGCCATCCTCGGCAGCTCCGAAAGGCCACGCGGCGCGCTCTGATTCGGCGCTGCGGGGGTCCGCCATTCATATATCATCTCCCGATCCGACGCCATCTGAGCCGTTCATCCAATACACGCGCGAATGGACGATATCCGTTCATCGTCCCCGATCGACTTCACCCGAGAGTCGTCCATCTTCCAGGCTTGATATCTCTCTCGATTCTTAACCGTTTTCTACGTTCTTATACTCTATGGATTCTTCTTGAAGAGACGAACACATCCATGCGGTTTATGTGCCATGAAATTAACCCAATCAAAATAGAGAATGTCCTGAAGCTCGAGAAGAAGAGAGAGCTCATACCTTTGCTCAGAGAAGTGTGGCTTCGATCTGAGAGTTGTGTCACCTTCGACTAAACCTAAGCAAGCTCCAGATGAAGTCTCTGGCCCCGGGAATTGCTCAGACCTGATTTCCACCGTACCCGATTTCAACCTTTGGAGGCTAGTAACAAATGGGTGGCCCTGGAGAGGGGGCTTTCACTGGGGAACTCCTTCTCTTGGTCTTGTGCAGGTGTGGGTGAGTTTAATTTGGTTTTGGTGGAGGATTTGAGAGTGTCCTATTTTGGCCTGAGAATTGAGCTCCAAAATTGAGCTCAATCAGTGGAAGTTAGGGCAGGAGAATAGTGGGGATGGATTGCTCTTGGCTAGGGGAAGCTTTGTGAGGAGTTTGGAGGGATTCTGTGAAGGTTTGGTTGAGCCAACCTTTTGGCTGAGAGGGATTGGCTGGCTTAAATAGCCATGGCCATGGCTTCCCAGGAGAGTTAGGGGCTTGGATCAACTGCTCAAAGCAACAGAAGAACAGCTGCAATGGCCATTGGGCATGGGGCAGCTCAGCAGGTGGGAATTCCAAACTTTGGCTCATCCCAAGGTTTCGGCCATGGCATTTTCCGGCGACTGTGGTGGCTGGCCGGCCAGGGTCAGGTCAACCTCAGGCTCAGGGAAGTCAGGGCTTGATTCCTATGGGTTCAATTAAGTTTTGCCAAGTGTAAAGGGGCTAGATCAAACTGGCATGGAGGAGTGTCCATTTTGGCTTGATTTGTTCCAAGCCATGGTTTTGGGTTTGGTTCATCTCCCCATGGCCTGATTTTGGGCTGAGGAGGTCAGGTGGGTCAGGCTCACATGTGTGGTGAAGTCGACATCAATTTTGTTTAAGTTAATTTTGGGTTAGGGTGAGACATTAAAAGGGTTAAAAAGGTTTAGTGAGAGCTTAGAAAAGGTCCCCCTTCCATTGCCATTAATAGCTTGGTGAAAAGTCAAACCATCCATGGCTTCATGTGGCTTATACATGGCTTCATGGCTCACATTTGGCTTGGCAAGAGTTTGGTCAATTTTCATGGAAAAGGGTTCTAGGAATTTTTGGAAATTTTGGGGTTATTTGATGGGATTTGGCATAATACCATTTTGGTTTGATTTTCATGATGGATTTAACACTTAGGGAGTGATATTAATTGAGTGAGGATGAGATGAGATTGTAATGTGGGCTTTAGGATGGGTTTGGGCTTTTAAAATTTGGTAAAGGTGGGCTTTTAAAATGGTTTAAGGGAATGGGCTTTTATGTTTCAAAATGGGCTTTTAGATGAAAAATTTTGCAAAGGGCCATGCTAAATAAATGTTGGGTTTATTTTAGTGATGTGTCATGAGTGATTTGAGACAAATTTGAGGTGATTTGGAATTGAATTGAGTCTAATTTGTGTCCCCTTGTTGATAGGGTCGAAATAGGTCAAAATGGACTAACTTGGGCTATGGTTGGGCTAATGTTGAAATTGATGTAAAGTCAATGTTGAGAAATGTTTATTGGAGTGTAACAAAGAGTTTTCAACCATGGTTGGGCTTTAATTTTGGGATTTGGGCCTATTTGGGTTCATGGTGGATTTAGGCCTATTTAGGGAATTTTGGGTTTGGGTTGATTTTGAGTAAGGTTTGGGTCCAAATTTTGGGTAAACTATGTTAGTGTTTTGTTTTTGGAGATGTTAGGGAAGATTTAGAAAAGGTTTTGGGTTAATTGGAGTTGAATTGGGTTGGTTTGGGCTAAGTTTGGGTTATGGGTCCAAAGTTTGGCTTTAAGCTTAAAAATGAAATTGGATTCAAAGGTCAATCAAATTGGGCTTGGATTTGGTCTAGATTGATATTGGGGATATTGAATTGAAGTTTAGAATTGAATTGGACCAAAATTGAGGTCAATTGGAAAGGTTTGGTTTGACATTGGGTTCATTTGGGTTTGACTTTTGAGCAAATTGGGGGTTTTAGCAAAAGTGGGGTAAATTAACAGAATTGGCCCATGGTGTAGTTGAACAAAATGAAATTGAGAATATTTGGGATTTTTTGGAATTTTTTAGGAATTTTTGGAATTTTTGAATTTTTGGGCTAAGAAGGGCATTTTGGGTATTTGGAGGGTATTGGGGGGTACTTTTGGAATTTTTGGTATTTCTGGCTATGGATGATCAATTTGAGTGGGGGGAAATGTTTAGGGCTGATTTTGAGGAATTTTGGGTAATTTAGGTGATTTTGCAAATTTTGGGTAGTTCGAGGGCATTTGGTAGGTTTGGTGGGTCCGGGCCCCGTGGTAAAAATTGAAATTTTGGAAAAATGAAGATTGATCAAATTTGAGTGAAATGGAATCACTGTGGTTGAGCCATGAAGCCATGTTAAGCTCATATGAGCCATGAGAGGACTCATTTGAGGCATTCACTATGTTGTTCCTAACCCTCTTAGCCAATGGCTTGGGGTTAAGGACCATCCATATGAATTACCTACATGACTCAGGAAGTCAAGTTGGGTGAGAGTGTGGTTTTAGGGCTTGCAATGTGTGCGAGAGTGTAGTGTATGTGCAAGTCAACCCTCACTGCACTGGGCCACCTGGGGTATTCCTAAGGCCAGAAAGTCCTATAGGGAACTCATCCTTTAAACCTCCACATTTGATTTCAACCCTCTAGGTGATTAGAGGTCTACAATCAAGCTTGTGGGGTTTGCAGAGAGTTAAGAAGTAGTTTGAATTTCTAAGTGGTGGATTCCATTTATAGTCCTCTAGGTTAGTCAAAGGAAAAGCCTAAGGCTAGATCCTAAGTACTAAAAGGAGAACAGAAGACCTCATCAAAAATGAGGTCAACACTAAAGTCAAATCAAAATATAATTAAAATACTTATCTTTGATAGAAAAAAAACTCTCCTTGTGTAGCAAAAGCAATCTCCTTGAAATCCTCTCCAAGAACAAAGTGAAAAGAAAAGATAAAATCTCTCACACTCTCTCTTTCTCTCTCACCTTGTCGCGCGACTTAGGTACACGCCCAAGCCTTCACTTCTTCTCCAAGCCTTCTTCTCCTCTTCTAATCTTCTCTTAATCTAAATCTTATTCTTCAAGAGTTTCCAAGCCTTAATTATAATTTCCCAAGAGATGTTTAAATGTCTCTTCAAAAAGCATCCACTATTAGTGAATCTTCTAAAGGGTAACTTAAATGCCTTTTCACTCCAAGAGACAAATCTCTTCCATAATAACTTCTTATAACCAACCTAAACTCTTCTAGAATATTTATATTATCATTCCCAATGAATTCCTCAAGAGTCACACTTTTCAACGCTTCAAAAATCATCCAAATTCGATGTTTCTTCTAGAGGTTATGCTAAAAACCGTCACTGGCGGCTATGCGCCAATTGCTGGCGTATAGGCAGCTATAGCCATCTGGTGGCACCTAAGCGCCAGACATTGGTAAAAAAGTGTTTGGTTTAACCCATTTTGCTTTGGTATGCTCCGGTTCGACTCGTTTTGCTCCGGTATGCTCCAATTTGGTCAATTTTTGTTCCTTTTGCTATAATCACTCCAAATTCTTCAATTTATTGTACCTACAACCAAAAACACAAGAAAAAATACCTTTAAAGTGCAATATATTTATATAATATAGCATAAAAAGTAGTATATTTTTTTAATTGATCGTAATTCTAGTTGGAAAAACCATCCTAATTTAAGTTGGAATAATAATAACTCTAAGGTTGTAAATCCACAAAGAGGGAGCAATCCCGTGAACCCATTAGGAAATTGAAACAACCAGGGAAATACTAACTATAAACCCTATTGTCCTCCAAGTTTTAATAGCAATTCACAAATTAAGGAGAAGAAAAATGTCAATGGAATAATTAGTATTGCTAATAGAAAATTAATTACAGAGCTAAGGAGCTGCAATAAGAAACATGGAAAACCTATTGATACATATGGCTACTACACTTAGCAATAGACCTCTAGGAACATTGCTCAGTAATATTGAAGTTAATCCTAAAGGTCAGAATAAAGAGAAAATTAAGGATATTCAACTGAAAAGTGGAAGGGAATTAAAAACAAATGTTCAAAAAGAGATTGAAGTTGAGAAAGAAGGGGTGGAAAATAAAAATTCTAGCAAAGATTTTCACTTTATGCAAAATATCCTATTAAACCAATGTAAATTACTATAGAAAGACCACCACCTCAATTTCTCCAAAGATTGAAACAACAGAACAGAGATAACCAAAGTACAAAATTCTTTGGAATATTGAGGAAATTAACTATAAAAATTTCGTTTGTTGAAGCCTTGGAACAAGTGCCAAGCTATGTGAAATTTATGAAGGATATACTTAATAAATAAAGGAACTTTACAAATAATGAGATTGTTGCATTTAGTAAAGAGTGTAGCGCAATATTTAAGAAAAAGCATCCTGAAAAACTGAAAGATCCTGAAAGTTTAACTATTCCTTGTGCTACTGGCGAAAGATTTTTTGGAAAAGCTTAATCTGATTTGGGAGCCAGTATTATTCTTATGCCTCTATGAACTTTTAGAAGGTTGGGTTTAGGAGAAATTTCCCCTACTACTGTATCTCTTCAGTTAAATGATCATTCGATTACCTATCCTAAAGGAGTTTTATAAGATGTATTAGTAAAAGATAAATTTATCTTTCCTCTGGATTTTATTGTGTTAGATATGGAAGAAGACAAAGAAATTTCTATCATTTTAGGGAGACCATTCCATAACGTTGGAAGAGCTTTGCTAGATGTACAGAAAGGAGATTTATTAATGAGATTCAATGATGAATAAGTTACATTTACTACATTAAAATCAATAAGATACCCTGCAAAAGTAAGAGATGATGAATGCTTCTGAATGGAAGTTCTTTATTATTTAAGTAATGATTATTTCGCAGATACATTTGAAAAGAAAGCTGAAGAAGAATATTTGGAGCATGATGATGAGGATATACTTCTAGATGAATCTATAGAAGTTAGTAATAAAGAGTTGGATTATGTTCAGGAATAATTTGGATTGTTAGACATGTCTTGAACAATTTAAACTGGCTAAACATTCCAACCATCTTTTTAAAAATCTATTGATCACCATGATCGTTGAATTCCTCACAGAAGTAGGTCTACCAATATTGACCCCTTTGAGTTTATCTAGGGTTCCCTAAAACTCTATGATTGGCTTTACTCCATTACGTCTTTTTTGGATCAAACAATGATGACATGTCAAAATGTGCAGATTAGCAATGACATACACAGATCTGGTTAACTCTTAACCTAGTGATCACCACGTGGACCATTTGGTCAACCATAGACCTAAACTAGTTAAACTTGGTTAAAATGGTCAATTTTGAACCCAATGACCACCCCATTGACCATCTAGTCAACCATATACCTAAACTAGACAAACTTGGTCAAATTAGTCAATTTGGACTGAATGAACCATAAACCTAAACTGATCAAACTGTGTCAAAATGGTCAATTTTGAATCCAATGACCACCCCATTGACCATCTGGTCAACCATAGACCTAAACTGGTCAAATTTGGTTAAAATGGTCAACTTAGAACACAATGACCACCTTAGTCAACCATTAACCTAAACTGGTCAGACTTGGTCAAAATGATCAGTTTTGAACCCACCAACCACCCCATTGACCATCTGGTCAACCATAGACCTAAACCGAACAAAATTGGTCAAAATGGTCAATTTTGGACCCAATGATCACCACATTGACCATTTGGTCAACCCTAAGAACCAATTGGTCAAACTTGGTCAAAATTGACAATTTTGGACCCAATGGCCACCACTTGGACTTTTTGGTTAATCATAGACTTAAACTGCTCAAATTTGGTCAAAATAGTGAATTTTGAACTCAATGACCAACCCATTAATCATCTGGTCAACCATCGACCTAAACTGGTCAAACTTGATCAAAATGGTCAATATTGGATGAAAGGACCACCACATTGACCATTTGGTCAACCCTAGTATAAAATTGGTTAAAAATGGTCAATTTTGGTCCCAATGACCACCCCATGGACCATTTGGTCATCCATAAGACCAAATTGGTTAAATTTGGTCGATGATCAATTTTGGACCCAATGACTACTCCATGGATCATTTGGTTAACTCAGACATCACATTGGTCAAACTTGACCTTCTTATAAACTCTAGACACGAAAATGACCAAACATGACCATTTGGTCAACCCAAACAATAAAATTCATCAAACCTAACCATTTGATTAAACTAATCAATCATATAACTCTTCATGACTCACATAACCATGACCTGGTCAAGATAGTCACTTTGGTTAACCTTGGACCTAGTTTGGTCAGCATGGGTCAAATTTAGTCAACCTTGGTCAAACTTTATATAAAAATTAACATTGAACCAAATTGATTAAAACTTTATGAAATGGTCAAAACCTAAACATAATTTGACCAATTCATAGGTTTATAATATGATTTCATTTTTTTAATTAATTATCTAATTAATTTAAAATAAAATTATGACTAAAAAAACCTAAATTAAAATCAAATTTATGACATCATACATGACATCTAAACCCATGGGTAACTTTCAAACTTGAATTCAACCCCTAAGGGATTGACAATGGGTCATACACAACCCATTAAACTCTCAGGATGAGATGAATAACACATGCCAAGACCTATGAACCACTCTTTTTGACCTTAGTCTAAGGTCTTAATGGAGCCATTATGAAAGAGGGGATGAGGTGCCAGCAATATGTCATAATTAATTTTCAATATTTTCAATTATAGCCCCCTGACTTTGTAATTGATTAACTTGACTTTGTAACTGATTACCCATGTTTAATATTAATTCTTCCATAGAAAATTTTGTCTCCTTAAATTGTTGGTTGCTAATAAAACCTGTAGGATAAGAAGGTCTATAATTAGTGTTTCCTTTGTTGTTCGAATTTCCTAATGGGTTGGTTCACTGAATTGTTCCCCACTATGAGTTAATAGTAGCAGTGTTATTATTCCAATTTAAGTTTAGGTAGTTTTTCCAACCATGATTATAATAATATGAATAAAGATTGTTGGGTCTATTATATATAGCATTCAAGGTCTCATAAGATGGTTGAGAATCTACTATTTGTTCCAATGAATTTTCCTCTAACACCTGAGGCGTTTGAGAGTTGTTCATTCTAAATTGATCTATTTTCTTTGAAATAGCAACAATTTGAGAAGCCAACATAGATATTACATCAGAATCATGAATACTAGCTACAATTTTGGATTTATTCTTTCAGAGGGCCATTGAATATTATTAGTAGCCATCTCCTTTATTAAAGAATATGTCTCATCAAAAGATTTTGAAATAAATGCTCAACCAATAAAAGCATCATTAATCAATCGAAGAGATCACAGTAATTCATTAAAAAATGTTTGAATTCATAATTTTAGTAAAGAATGATGTGGGCACTTCTTAAGTAGATCTTTAAATTGTTCCTAAGCTTCATGTATTGGTTTCACTTTAAACTGACAGAAAGATGTAATATCAGTTGTAAGCTAAACAGTTTTTGATGGGGGAAATATTTTGAAAAGAAATTTTGTGATAATTCTCCCCAAGTTCTGATAGATCCAGGTGCTAACAAATTTAACCACGCCCTAGCTTTATTCCTTAATGAAAAAGGAATAAGTCTAAGTATGATAGCATCGTTTGACACTTCATTATATTTAAATGGAGCACACAATTCTAGAAAACTAGCAAGATGTAAGTTAGGATCATCATTCGATGTTCCACCAAATTATTTATTTTGTACTATTTGGATAATAACAGGTTTAAGTTCAAATAAATTAGCAGCTACATGAAGATTTTGAAAAGCTAAGTGAATTTCATCTGTTGTAGGGTTAGCATAATCTCTTAAAGGTCTAGGTTGATGCTCATTTTTATTTCTTTGATTATATAAATTGTTTGTTGTTTTGTTTAAAATTTTAGATTCTTTTTATTGTTTTAAAATTTTTCTAATAGTATGTTCTAAATCTGAATCGTAAGGTACTAAACCATCAGATCCAATACTACCCATACACAATAACAATAAACACAATTAAAAGTAATTGCACACACAATTGTATATTATGAAAGAAAAGTTTTCAATTACTACTAAATTTACTGTTACTCCATGGAAACAGCGCCAAAAAAATGATCGTGGTTATGTTAAATAAGTATTTAAGAGGTATTTTCAGTTCAGTCACAAAGTATAATCAGTTTAACAAGAAAGCAGCCAATCTGTAAGTATTTATATGTATCACTTAAGTAATATAGGGCTCTAATAGAGTCCTGGTTACCGATCTCACAGGGAAGACGTAAATCATTAAAACGTAGCACAAAAATGCAATATTCAAATTACAAAGTACGTACAGTAAATAGTAAGGTTGCTATAATTTAATGATGCTAAATATTCTAGGATCACTAAAGTATTTTCTAAACTTTGAAATAAAGTTTACTATCACAAAACAAAGTTTTGTATATAAAGGTTCAAATTTGGAAGAAGTGTCCTTCACCTTATAAGGATGTTATGATGAGTGAATGATAAAGATTGGTGAATATTTGTATTGTGCCAAATAGGAGCATACCTATTCTTTACTCTTTTCCGAGTACTATAAAGAAGTACGGCTAATCCTGGGTTCAGTTCCAAAATCTGTGGTTAGGATGGAAGAATATTCGCTCTCACTCCATGGATCCTACTTCCCTTCGCTTGAAGGCTAATTCTCGCTTTAGTTTCTAAACACTAGGACCAAATTGGGGATTTTAGTCAGTCACCCTAAAATCTCCAATTCTACGCCCAATAAAACATATTTCCCTTTTTATTTGTACCCAACCCCCATGAACTACATCCCTCATTCATGTACATTGAATGTGATCTTCACTTATGTAGTAGAACACATTGTCCTCTCAGATCATATGTTTCACAACAAACTTTAACATGTCAATTGGCCAGATCGAAAAGTAAAAGAAGTACAAAGTGAAAAATCATCACAAATCATTAAAATTCACATGGCACATCCAATCTAAATCATCACTTCACCATATCTCATTATAAAGAGAAAAACAATGAAATCTACTCAGAATTCATGAGGAAGATACGACAAAACAAGGATTTATATATAAAAAGAAAATTCATACAGACAATAAGAAGAAAACACAACTCATCTCAATTTCTTCCCCATGCAAATCCCTTGAAGTTTCTTTGAATCTTTTTCCCTCTTCACAACAACACACAATTACTACTTAGAACATAAGGAAGAAGCAATCTCTCGCTTTCCTTCTCCTCCTACAACTCTTATAGAAGAATCCCTAACAAAACAACACTTTCACACACCAAAACCTAGAATTTAAACTCTCTACCATGACTAAAATCTGACTTCTACACACTTTCACACACTTTTTTGGCTCCAAATTCACTTTAGAATAGTCTAGGGATGAATTTCCCAAGAGTTGCCTCAAGCTACCCTCCAAAAGATGTCCAAATACATTGAATCTGAACTCCACTGATATTTGACACCATTGTTGCCATTTCTGGGCGTTGTCACCGCACATAACATTTTAATTTCTTGTGCTCTATTAATTTGGGCACAGTCAGCGCCCATTCTAGCACCATTGTGGCTAGAATGCAGAATGGATTTTGCCTTTATTCACTCCAAATTTGTTCCTTTTTCCTTCTTTTTACTCCAAATGCCTAAAATCATCACACCTGCAACAAAAATGAAAAATACCTTAAATTAAATTGTAATATCACCAAAAATGAGTAAAAAAATATATATGAAAAATTCAACATCTTTTTTGTGCATTAGAGTCAGATTCAATTTCATGGATAAGAATGTAGTCCATGGAGTTGAGTGCAGCTAAATAAATAGTTATACTGTGATGGGCGTAAAATTGGA
This sequence comes from Papilionanthe hookeriana x Papilionanthe teres, assembly GCA_022702705.1. Taxonomy (NCBI): domain Eukaryota; kingdom Viridiplantae; phylum Streptophyta; class Magnoliopsida; order Asparagales; family Orchidaceae; genus Papilionanthe; species Papilionanthe hookeriana x Papilionanthe teres. The sequence continues at coordinate 73,531,302 of CM040436.1, read as the reverse complement.
GATTTTAGTGTGACAGACTAAAATACCTAATTTGGACCATTTATTTAGAAACAAAAGCAAGATAGTTGCCCTCAGGCAAGAGGGAAGTGGGAGCTTTGGAGTGAGTGTCAGTATCTTCCCAGCCTAACCCTGACTTTCGAGACCAAACTCTTGATTAGCCAATGTTCTTTATGCACTCGACAGCAGGTAAAGAATTGTATTATTCCTATTTGGCACAACACAATTTATATGATTATAAAAAATTCTATTACTTTATTAACCATAAATTCATTGCAAAGTGGAAGGATACTTTCTTCAATTTGAACTCTTTGTCACAAAACTTCATTTAGCCTTAGTAAATTTAACTTATAAGTTTTGAAAATAACCTAAAAAAATTAGTTTGGGGGAACACCGATTGAAGATCCTAACTTTTATCTTGATAGTTTTCTACAATTGTGTGCTATATTTAAATATGATGGAGTGTCAAATGACACCTTCAAACTTAGAATTTTTCCTTTTTCATTAAGGGATAATGCTAAGATGTGCTTAAATTATTTAGCACGAAGATTTATCAGAACTCAGGGAGAATTATCACGAAAATTTTTATCTAAATATTTACACCATAAAAAAAGCTAAGCTTAGAAACGATATCACATCTTTTAGCCAGTTTAAAGGAAAATCAATATATGAAGCTCAAAAACGATTTAAATATCTCTTCAGGAAGTGTCCACACCATGTGTTACCAGATTGGCTAATTATTTAAACTTTTCATGATGGATTTATTGGAGCTCTTAGATCTAAAGTAGACGCTACTGCTGGTGGATCATTAATGTCAAAACCATTCGATGAAGCATATTATTTAATTGAAGAGTTGGATACTAAAAATTTTCGTTGGCCCTCTGAAAAGGACACCTCAAAAAGAGTAGCCAGTTTTCATGACTATGATGCACTATCTATTTTGGCTTCTCATATTGCTATAATTTCAAAGAAGATAGATCAATATGGGAAGAATTATTCTCAGACTCCTATTGTGCTCGAGGAAAATTCATTGTGACAAAGGATAGATTCTCAATCATCATATTAAATTTTAAATGCAGTAGATAACTGAACTAATAATCCCTATTCAAATTATTATTATTCCGGTTGGAAAAATCACCCTAATTTAATTTGAAATAATAATAACTCTAATGCTGTAAATCCGCAATGGGGAACAATCTTGTGAACCCATAAGGAAATTCAAATAGTCAGGGAAATGCTAACTATTAACCTTATTATCCTCCAACTTTTAATAGCAATTCACAAATTAAGGAGAAGAAACTATCAATGGAAGAATTAATATTGCTAATGGGAGATCAATTACAAACTCAAGGAGTACAACTACAAAGTCAATGAAATGAATTACAAAGTCAAGGAGCTACAATTAGAAACATGGAAAATCAGTTGGTACATATTGCAACTACACGTAGCAATAGACCCCAGGAACTTCGCTTAGTAATGTTGAAGTTAATCAAAGAGATCATAGTAAAGAGTAAACTAAGGCTATTCAACTGAGAAGTGGAAGAGAATTAGAATCAAAAGTTCAAAAAGAGATTGAAGTTGAGCAAGAAGGGGCGGAAAATGAAATGTCTAGCGAAGATTTTCATCTTGATTCAAAATATCCTATGAAACCAATGAAAATTACTGTACAAAGTCAACCACCTCCATTTCCTGAAAGATTGCAACAACTTAATAGAGATAACCAATTTATAAAATTCATAGAAATATTGATGAAATTAACTATAAAAGTTTCATTTGTTGAAGCCTTTGAATAATTGCCAAGCTATGTGAAGTTTATGGAGGCTATGCTTAGTAAAAAAATCAAGTTTATAGATAAATAGACTGTTGCACTTAGTTAGGAGTGTAGTACAATAATTTAAAAAAAGCTTCTTAAAAACTTAAAGATCCTGGAAGTTTTACTATTCATTATGCTATTGGAGAAAATTTTTTTGGAAAAGCTTTATGTGATTTGAAAGCCAGTATTAATCTTATGCCTCTATCAATTTTTATAAAGTTGGTTTCAAGAGAAATTTTCCCTACTACTGTAACACTTCAGCTTGTTAATCGTTTGATTTCTTATCCTAGAGGATTTAAAGAAGATGGATTGGTAAAAGTTGATAAATTTATCTTTCTTGGAGATTTTATTGTGTTTGATATAGAGGAAGATAAGCAAATTCCTATCATTTAGGGAGACTATTTCTTACTACTAGAAGAGCTTTGATAGATGTACAAAAATGAGAATTAACCATAAGAGTCAGTGATTAGGAAGTTACATTTAATATTTCAATATCAAAGAGATACCAATAAAAGAAAGATATGATCAATGCTTCATAATGGAAATTTGTGATAAATTGAGTAAGGATTATTTTGCAAGTGCATTTGAAAATAAAACTTAAGAAGAACATTTGAAGCATGAAGATAAAGATAAAATTCAAGATAAACCTATATAAGTGAGTAATGAAGAATTAGATTATGTTTAGGAACAATTTTAAGCACGTTAGATAATGCAGATAATAATAGAAACCTTCTTCCTTTAATTGTGAAACCTTCTGAACTTGAAATGAAAATACTTCCTACCCATTTGAAATACTCCTTTATAGGATATTTATCCACAGTACATGTTATTGTATCATCAGAATAAACTGAATTACAAGAACAAAAGTTGTTGGAAACCTAAAGAAGATATAAGAAAGCCTTTGAATGAACATTAGCTGATATCAAAAGAATCAGCTCTTTGATTTGAATGAAAAAAAAAATTTATTGAAAAAACATCCAGAACCAAATTCTGATCCTCAAAGGAGATTATACCCTATGATGAAAGAAGTTCTCAAGAAAAAAATTTAAAATGAATAGATGTTGGAATAATATATCATATTTAAGAAAGTTCATATGTAAGTCCAATTCACTGCGTTCCCATGAAAGGGTGTGTGACTGTTGTAACAAATGAGAATAATAAATTAATACCAACATGACAAGTCACTCGTTGGTGAATCTGCATTGATTATAGAAAATTAAATTCTGTCACTTGGAAAGATCACTTTCTTTTACCATTTTGGACCAAATGTTGGATAGGCTAGCTGAGCACAATTTTTTTTCTTTTTGGATGGATTTGCAGGCTATAATCAATTTCCTATTGTTCCTGAAGATCAAAATGAGATAACATTTACTAGTTCGTATAGATCTTTTCCTTTTCGACGAATGCTCTTTAATTTATGTAATGCACTTGCAACATTTCAAAAATGTATGATATCAATTTTTAGTGATTTAATTGAAGAAGCAATAGATGTTTTTATGGATGACTTTTCTGTGTTTGGAACTTCATTTGAATCATTTCTAAATTATTTAGAGAAAGTTTTAGAATGATGTGAAAAGAGGAATTTAGTATTGAATTGGGAAAATTATCAATTCATGGTTGCAGGAGGAATTGTACTTGGACATAAAATTTCTAAAAAAAGACATGGAAGAGATCCATAAAAAATTCAAGTTATCACTAACTAACTCCACCAACTACTATAAGAGGGGTTGGATTTGTTAGGACATGCTGCTTTTATAGGCGGTATATAAAAGAATTTACAAAATTACTAAGCCTTTATTGCAACTTTTAAAATAGGATGTAAAGTTTGATTTTAATCATGAATATCTGAATGCTTTTGAATTGTTAAATGAAAATTTAATAACCGCACCTATAATTGTTTCACCTGATTGGGACAAATCATTCGAGATAATGTGTGATTCAAGTGATTATGCAATTGGAGCTGTTTTAGGGTAGAGATATGAAAAAAAATTTTTGAAGTCATATATTATGCTAGTAAGACTTTAAAAATTGCTCAAATTAATTATACCACTACTGAAAAAAGTAAGTAGCAATTGTTTATGCTTTTGATAAGTTTAGAAATATCTGTTTGGAACTAAAGGTGTTGTATATACAGACCACTCTAGTTTAAGATATTTGATGTAAAAGAAGGATGTGCACACAGACCACTCTACTTTAAGATATTTGATGTAAAATAAGGATGTGAAACTAAGATTAATCAGATAGATACTTCTGATGAAAGAGTTTGATGTTTTGGTAGTAGATATGAAGGAATATGATAATCAAATAGTTGATCATTTGTCTAAGATGAAATAGGAAGAAACATTTGATTTTAAAGGAGAAATTAATAGAACATTTCTTCATGAATAACTATAGACTGTTCAAGATTGTGAAATGCCATGGTATGCTGATATTGTGAACTACATTGTTAGTGGTGTTTTACCAAATGGATTGAAAAAGCTACAAGATAGGAAATTTATTTATGATGCAAAATTCTACTTTTGGGATGACTCATATTTATTCAAACAATGTAAACATTTAGTTATTTAGGGATGTGTGCCTTATGATGAAATTGAAGAAACATTTGAAAATGTCATGATTCTGAATTTAAAGGTCATTTCAGATTTTTTAGAACTGCTCATAAAATTTTACAATCTAGATTTATTTGCCTACTCTATTTAATGATGTGATATATATATATATATATATATATATATATATATATATATATATATATATATATATATATATATATATATATATAAACATGTGATCAATGTCAGCAAGTAGGTAAATTTTAAAAGGGAAATGAAATGCCCTTAAATTTTACTTGGGAAATTAAAATCTTTGATGTTTAGGGATTGGATTTTATGGGGCAATTTATACCTTCATTTTGAAATTTATATATATTAATTTGCACTAGACTATGTATCATAGTTGATTGAACCAACAGGTTTACCTCGATGTGTTGTTTAGAGTGTTTCAAAATTTTTAAACAAATAATTTTTAAAAGATATGGAATGCCAAGAGTAAGCATTATTGATGGAGGATCTCATATTATGAATAAGAGAATTGAAAAATTGGCTGAAAACTATTATATTGTACATAGGATCTCAACTGCTTATCATCCCAACACTAGTGGTCTAGCAAAAACTTCTATTCATGAAATTAAAAGAATTTTTGAAAAACTATAAAACCTAATAAAATGGATTGGTCTGCTAGATTAGATTCTGCATTATGGGCTTGCAAAAAAGCTTATAAAACAACTATAGGAATGTTCCTAAATAGATTAATTTAGGACGACATGTCACTTACGAGTAGAATTGGAGCATAAAGCTTATTGGGCTCTTAAGAGTTTAATTCTAATTTAAAAGACGCAGATGAGAAAAGATTGTTGCAATTAAATGAGCTTAAAGAAATTAGGAATGAATATTATGATAATGCTAGGATGTATAAAGAGCAAATGAAATAATAACATGATCAAATGATAATAAAAAAGGAATGAGTCTAGACATAAAGTTTTACTATATAATACATGATTGAAATTATTCCTTAGAAAACTTAAGTCTTGGTGGTTGTTCCACTGAAAATTTAATAGCTTTTTAATGCCTATTTCATACTTATTTTTGATGATATTATACTTTAAAGGAAATTATTTTGTAAGTTTTTTTATAGGTACAAGAAATAGCTTTTGGAGAAAAAGAAACCAAAATGGTGCAATTTGGAGCAAAAACAGGCAAAAAAGTAAATTTTGGTCTGGCGCATTTTGATAAGTCTTTCTTTGGTTAATCATTCTTACACTTATTGAATATATGTGAATAAGATTACACTTTAAAGAAAGATTATTTTTATGTTTACTTTGTAGGTCCATCTGTTAGGAACACAACGCAATTGAAATTGGGTGAATCAGAGCAAAAATGGAGCTAAATGAAGAAAAACGGCGGAGCTGCGCAGTACTAGCGCGGTCCGGCACCCTATCTAGCGCCGGACCATGCCAGAAGATAGAGAACGATGAAAATTTCATGGAAAATTGCGTCGAATGGCGCCCAAACAGCGCCAGACCGTGCTAGAAGCGGTTATGGGCCATATACATCAAATTTGGACGCTTTTTAGAAGATTTCTTCAAGCACCTCTAGGGAAATTTGTCACTACACTATTTTAAAGCAAATTTGAAGCCAACAAATGGTGGTATATGTTAGGAAAAATGTGGAGAATGTTTAAAGATCGTAGAATAGGAGTAGAAATGTAGATTTCTACCTTTTTGGAGAGATTAGTGAGGGGATTTTGAGAGAATTTACAAGGGATTTTTCTAGCATTGCATGGAACAGTGAGAGACTTTGTGGGAGAGATCTTCTTCATTCTTTCAAGGGGAAAAATCTAAGTATTGTGTTCTTCAATATCTTATGATATTGCAAACACTTATTTTGTTAATTTTCTTTGAAATGAGGTTTTCCGTTGTGTTTTATTCGTGCTTTGTGATGTCTTTCTCTCATTCTTTCTTCTTCTTCTTAGGAAATAGTTGCACGAGAAGATTATGTCGTTATTTTCCTTCTGCTTTTCTTTCGCAATGAGTAGGATTCATGTTTAGGATATTAGGATGCATGCTAGAAGAAGTTTTAATTATAAATACGATGGTTTTTACTTGCTCTCAGTTACATTACAATAAGATCTCATTGTAGTGTTAAAATTCATTGTAATTGTGCTATGATCCGAGAGGGCGACGTAATTTTTAACTGAGTGGAACTACATATAAATTTTATGGTTGGTGAAGTTCAAGGGGGTTGAGTGCAAATAAATTGGGAAATATACATTAATGGGTGTAGAATTGGAGATTTTAGGGTGACAGACTAAAATCTCTAATTCGGTCATAGTGTTTGGAAACTAAAGTAAGAGTCAGCCTTCAAGCGAAGGGAAGTGGGAGCTCTGGAGTGAGAGCCAGTATCCTCCCAGCCTAACCACGGATTTGGGGACTAAACCTAGGATTAGCCAATGTTCTTTATGAACTTGGAAGAGGATAAAGAATATGATTGCTCCTATTTGTCACATATAATATTTAATGCATCTCATTCTTTTACATTATCCAATTCATTACTTGAGAATAGTAGTTTTTTTAACTTAAAATTCACCAAAACAACTCATCTAGAAGGTTATCCTTAGAAGTAATATTTGGATTAAGGAATTGTTATTATCCTTACATATAATCATCTGCATTTAGGAGTAATTGTTAGATAAAACACAACTTATATCAACCCTACAATCTAAAGACTGATAATAGTAGACTAGAATATGACTAAGAACCTCATACCTCGCTTCCTCGTGGGATTGATAAATAGGACTCCACTAGAGCCCGGTATTACTTGAGAGATACTTATACTTGCATTTGAAATTGTGACTTTACAAAATCATTATAAATATATAAATCCAGGTTCATAAATTCTTGCATATAAAAAAGTCGCATTAAGCTTTTGGTGCCATTGTCGGGCAAGCTTCGGTAAGAAATTAAGGAGAATTTTAGTTGAAGTAAGTAGGCTCAGAATTGGAAAACTTTACTATCATAACATTGTTTTTTTGTGAAAAGTATTTTTTGTTTGAAAAAGTGTTGTGAAAAAAATGTTTGTGTGAAAAATAAGGTGTTTGTGAAAATGTTTTGTTGTGTTGAATATATTTTTGTTTTATATTTCTTATTATTAATGTATTATTTATTGTGTTATGTTTGCAAAATAAAGTATCTGTAGGACTTGTGCCTTATGATCCTGAGTTAGAAAAATGGAAGAAAATAAAAAAAATAGAAAAGAATTGAAAAACTAGAAATGGAAATGGAAAACATTCAAAGAATAACATGGAAAATCATCATAAATCATTGAGGTATTATGTAAATCCTATGATAGATGTAATTCACTCAAGTATACAAAACCTTGTCGTAGAAGATGACTCGTTCGAACTAAATCCTGCGATTATCCAACTTGTGCAGAACAACCAGTTTGGGGGAACTTCTTCGGAAGATCCCTATTTACACTTATCTAGTTTTCTAGAACTTTGTGCTACATTTCGTTATAACGGCATATCAGACGATGTTGTTAGGCTAAGGCTTATTCCTATCTAATTAAGGGATAAGGCTAAAATGTGATTATACTCATAAGCACCTAGTTCTATTAACAATTGGGAGGAGTTAAATCAGAAATTCTTAGCTAAGTATTTTCCACCTTCAATGACTACTAAACTTAGAAACGATATTATCTCATTTTGTCAGTATGAAGGGGAATCAATATACGAAGCCTGTGAAAGATTTAAGGAACTCCTAACAAAGTGTCCATGTCATGCTCTTCCAGATTGGTTAATCATTTAAACTTTTTATAATGGGCTAGTAGGATCCCTTAGGTCTATTATTGATGATGTTTCTGCTAGTTCATTAATGTCAAAATCATTTAATGAAGCGTATGCATTAATTCAAGAAATGGCTACAAATGAATTTCAATGGCCCTCTGCAAGGGTAAATCATAAAAATTTAGCTAGTGTTCATGATACAGATGTGATTACAATTCTTGCATCTCAGGTTGCTGCAATATCAAGGAAGTTGGACCAATTTGGAATGAACCAGCTCAATTTACTCCTCTAAGTGAGGAAAGTTCATTAGGGCATATGATTGATTCTAACTTATTATATGAGACTTTAAATACTAAAAAAAACCCATATTCTAACATTTACAACCCAAGTTGGAAGAACCATCCTAATTTTAACAGGAATAATACTACTTGGGGTAGAAACCAAAAATGGGAAAATAATCATGCAAATCCTAATGGAAGTCAGAATAGTCAGGGTAACATAAGCTATGAATCTTCATATCCACTAGACTCTAACAATAATCAACAATTTAAGGACAAGAATATGTCAATAGAAGAAGTGGTATTGCAAATGGAAACCAGTTGCAAAGTCAAAATGCTGCGATTAAAAACATTGCTAATTCACTTAATAATATACCCCAAGGAAAACTTCCTGACAACACTGAGATCAAACCTAAAGAGAAAAATAATAATCCACCTGAGAAAAAAGATGATGATTGTTTTTGGATAGATGAAATTGATTATTTAAGTAAAGACTATTTCCAAAAAAAGTTTTGAGAGTAACTTAACAGATGAGATCAAAATGGACTTTCATGATGAGTTGAAAACGCTATCTAAAAAGACTGTATGTATGTTCAAGAGAGGTGTGAAATGATGGATGCTACCAAAAATAGTGGACTTTTAATTCCATCTGTTGAAAAATCTCATGAACTTAAGATGGTTGTACCCCATAAAATTTTAAAGCTTACCTATTTAGGGAATTCATCTACACCACCAATCTTTATATTTTTAGATTCGACTCAATCACAAGAAAAACTTGAATTGAATGATAAACAAGATAACGATATTGAACTAAGACTTAGAATAGAATTTGAGGATATATTTCAAAAGAACTTTGAGTTGAGAAAAGAGGATAAGGAGATAGAAAGACTATTGGAAGAAATTTGTAAGGAATTAGAAAAACCTATTTCCTTAACTATGATAGATAAAGAAAGACCACCTCCATCATTTAATAATTATCAAGAGGAAGAATTGCAAGATAACTTGAAACATAAGAGTAACATAGAAGAACTTGATCCTGAATCTGAATTATCTAGAGAGAATCTGATAAAAAATTTGGGAGATCTTGAAGTATGTTATAAAGATCAATTTCTTATAAATTCCTAGGATGATATTTATATGCAAATTCACAACATCAATAGAGAAATATTGGATCTAGAAAGAAATATGAGGAACAATGATATAAATCAATCTGAAAAGGAAGCGCTGAATGAAAAATTAAAATTTGAGGATTTTATAGGAATCCCTAGAACTGAAAATGATTGGGCGATTGATTGAGGACTACTTAATTGAAATTTTGATCCAAGACGAATCATTTGTTAAACCAAACACTTTATGGGAGGCAACCCATAGTTATCAGTGTACTTTGATTTAGTATGCTTTGGTGTATGATTGTTGGTGTTGTATTATGTTTTCTTTAGTGTGGATTGATCAGTTTGATTGTTATTGGTGGATGTTTTGATTGTTAGTCATTTGATTTGATCTTTGTGTGTGTTGAGGGAGGTGATTCCTTAACTTCTTATTATGGTTAGATTTGTATTTTTTCTTGTAATAATTAGATTAACAAGTTCACTAACTCGGGTCTTACTCAAACTTGAGTTTTACAAAAGATATCATGAATTTGAGCACTGATAGATCCATCTTAACTTTTTTTACTTCCCTTTTCTAACTTTGCTTTCATTTGGTAAAATTCATGAACCTATTTGATGAATAGCATTAGGATGATCTTACACTATGATTTATAACTGTTAGGGGTGCTTAATTAAGGGGATTAGAAGATGCATGAGGTTGGCACATGTGAACCAATATATTAGGGATAATCTTACCTTTGGGATTCTAATCTATTAAATCATTTAAAATGTACCTGATTTATTAGTGTAGTGATTCCATTAGAAATTGGAGGTAAGTTGTGAGTTGTGATGAGTTAAAAGAAGAATTGACCTCATTTATTATGTGTGTATGTGATTGTGTTACAATTTTATATAAAACTTGAAGAAACATTTTTATATTCCCATGTTGATACCTGCTATACTAGTTAGACTTTTATTTAGTGAATTTCATTCTGCCATGATTAGTTTAGATTTATTTTCAGCTGCATATTGTTTTGTCCTGATGAATAATTGAAGATGTTTTTAATAGACATTTGTGGTAGATAGAATTTCTAAACTGTTTTTCTTCCTACTTATATTATCTATACTGAATGCTATATATGTTAAAAACTAAGTTTGGGGGTAGTAAGGAAAATAAGATTTTATAGTAAGAATACTTTCTTTTAGTGTAATTTTATTGCAAGAATGTTTTAGGCTAGATTTATTTTCTCCTGTAGTCATTTTATCCTGATTATACATGTATAGGAATTTTATGGAATGTTGTAGTAGATAGTAAATTCAATTACTTTTTCTTCTTGCTACATTTTATGGAATTAATCGCAAAATATTTTAAAATTTAAGTTTAGGAGAGAGAAAGAATTAACTATTAGTTGTTCTCATTTAAAAGTATTTTCAAAATTATTAACATGATTTCCTGTGATAGAGCTCAATTTCAGATAACTATATTTTAATTTTATTTGAGTACTGTAGTGGACTTGAATGAAAGTTTTTGGTAATGAAAAGTAATTTTGTGGGCTAAAATATATGGTATAAGAGAATAGGACTATAGTCAACTATTCAAAGTAAGAAAAACTGTATGTTTGAATTATTAAGAATCTTAAAACTTTATGTGAAAGGAAAGGATTGAGACTCCATGATGAATCAGTAATAAGCTAAATAAATACCTATAAGGTAAAGGATTGTGGTAAGTTCCAAATTTAGGGTGAGAAGGGTGAAGTTCAAAATTATTAAAGGCTATCCAGATATAGTAATCTTCACTTGAAAAAACAAAAAAAAAAATTAAAAACAAAGAAAAAAAAAGAAAAGGGAAAAAGAAGAAAAAGAAAAAAAAAGAGAGGAGAAGCTTGAGGAGATGCCTAATAAAAAATTGGCTTCACTTGGATCTACCTAAAAGGAAGAACTTAATTACTTTTCTGAACTTATATGTACGGATTAGCATCTTTACCAGTAGTTTTCTCATAAACTTATTTTCATGTAATCCTTTTAAGTGCCTTAATAGGACAATTTATAGTCATTTTTGAAATGAATAGAAGGCTAGAACTCTTAGACTTGTTGACTAGATAGCCTTACACCTGCAGAAGTTACATGAATTATTCAAAGATCTTTCTGAAAATTTTACTATTGTATTTATTTAAGTTAAAATCTTGGTATTCTAGAAAGAAATTTTGTTGCAGTGGATCATTATTTTATGTATTAACTAAATTACTTGAGGACATGTAATAGTTAAGTTAGGGGATCTCGATCCATTGAAACTTTAATAGCATTTCAATATCTGTTTCATACCTATTTTTAATGATATTGCATTTTAAAGGAAGGTATTTCATAATTTTTTTGATTTTAGGTACAATAAATGGCTTTTGGAGAAAAAGAAGCAAAAATGGTGCAATTTGGAGCAAAAATAGGCAAAAAGCAAATTTTGGCCTAACACATTTTGAAAAGTTATTCTTTGCTTAATCTATTTTTCACTGCTTGAATATTTTTGAATGAGCTTACACTATAAAGAAAGGTTATTTTTATGTTTATTTTGTAGGGTTATCTGTTAGGAACACAACGCAACTGAAATGGGGCGAATCAGAGCTGAAACAGATCCAAACGAAGCAAAACGGTGGAGCTGTGCAGTACCAGCGCTGTCCGGTGCACTATCCAGTGCCTCACCGCACCATAAGACAGATAATGATGAAAATTTCATGGAAAATAGCGCCGAACGGTGCCAAGACAGTGTCAGACCGTTCCAGAAGCGGTTATGGGCCATATACATGGAATCTAGATGTTTTTTGGAAGGTTTCTTCAAGCACCTCTTGGGAAATTTACCCTACACTATTTTAAAGCAAATTTGAAGCCAAAAAATGGTGGTAGATGTTAGGAAAATTGTGGAGAAAGTTTAGAGATCTTAGCACAGGAGTAGAAATGTAAATATCTACCTTTTTGGAGAGATTGGTGAGGGGATTTTGAGAAAATTTGTAAGGGATTGTTCTAGCATTGCATGGAACAGCGGGAGACATTGTGGGAGAGATCTTCTTCTTTCTTTAAATGGGAAAAAGCTAGGTGTTGTGTTCTTCATTATCTTAAGATGTTGTAAACACTTATTTTGTGAATTTGCTTTGAAATGAAGTTTTTAATTGTGTTTTCTTCGTGCTTTGTGATGTCTTTCTCTTAGTCTTTCTTCTTCTTAAGAAAAAGTGGCATGAGAAGATTATGTTGTTATTTTCCTTCTACTTTTCTTTTGCAATGAGTAGGATTCATATTTAGGATATTGGGAAGCATGCTAGAAGAAGTTTTAATTATAAATGAGATGGTTGTTACTTGCGCTTCAGTTACATTACAGTAAGAGCTCGTTGTAGTGTTAAAATTCGTTGTAATTGTGCTACGATCCGAAAGGGCGGTGCAATTCTCAACAAGGTAGAACCACATTCAAATTCCATTGATGGTAAAGTTTATGGGGGTTGAGAGCAAATAAATAGAGAAATATACTTTGATGAGCGTGGAATTGGAGATTTTAGGGTAACAGACTAAAATCTTGAATTTAATCCTAGTGGTTGGAAACTAAAGCGAGAGTTAGTTTTCAGGCGAAGGGAAGTGGGAGCTATGGAGTGAGAGCCAATATCCTCCCAGCCTAACCACAGATTTGGGGAGTAAACCTAGGATTAGCTAATATTTTTTATGCACTTGAAAGAGGGTAAAGAATATGATTTCTTTTATTTGGAACATACAGTCTTTATTGCATCTCATTCCTTTACATTATCCAATTAATTACTTGAGAATAGTAATTTTTATTATCTCAAAATTCACCAAACAAACTCATCCAGAAAGGTTTAGTTTATAAGTAATGTTTGCATTTAGGAATAGTTATTATCTTTACATATGATGGCGAATGTCAGAATCTCCTCCCGTGCAGATTCAATCTGCATCGCTATCAATTTCCGTATCATGTCAATGTCAAGGAGTCGCCACTCTGTTTTAATGTTGCCTTAATCTTATTTCTATGAATCCTATAATGGAAATAAGAAATTTTAGGGCTAATATAAAACAGAGAAAAGAAAGGATGTTTATGATAATCCTTAAAGAAGATTCTAGAATGTCGTATCCTAGAGTTTCTATATAAAGAAAATAATGAAGTGTTAATCAGAGATTTTTAGATATGATGGGTTCTTTAATTCTCCTATAGAAGCAAGCTTCTATAGTTAATTACATCTTAGGCAATTTGTAATTGTTTAAGAAACTTCTGATTAATGTTGATCATTTGTTTTCTAGAAATTTTTGTTTTTAGGGAAAGATGTACCCACTATCAATCCCAAATGTCATTTTGTCATGTCGGTTTTATGTCATTTTGTTGTTTATTGAAAGTTTTAGGTTTTATGGCAACCTAAAAGTTTTGGTTTTGTCATTGTTGTTTTGTTTTGTCAATGTCGTTGTTTGGTTTTGTTTTGTCAATGTAGTTGTTTTGTTTTGTTTTGTTGTTTGTCTCATTTCCATAATGTCATCCTGCAAAATAGTGTTTGGTTTGAACGAAAGTTATCTTCATCCTGCAAAGAAAACATTGTCAGAAATAATATCATGAAATGTTCATTATCTCAGAATTTGTAGGATGTCCAAGTTTGATTTAGCATGTCTTAAATGTCGGTTTATGACGATTGAGTTTGGTTTGAAATGTCAATTAATGTCATTTAATACCGGTATTTGTTGAATGTCGAATTAATGTCGAATTTTATTAAGTTTTATTTGGAATGTCGAATTTATATCGGTTATGTCGATTTTTGTTTGAAATGTCAAATTTATGTCCATTATGTTGATATTTATTTGAAATGTCAAATTTATGTTCGTTATGTCGATTTATGTTTGAAATGTCAAATTTATGTCGATTATGTCGATTTATGTTTGAAATGTCAAATTTATGTTGCTTATGTCGATATTTGTTTGGAATGTCAAATTTATGTCGGTTTAAGTTTGAAATGTCAAATTTATGTTGATTATGTTGATTTTTGTTTGATGTCGGATTAAATTTAATGTGGGTCAAACTTAAGTGTTGAGTTAAATTCAAATTAAGTTTAATGCTTAAATTTTGAGTTCAAGTTCATTTGGAAAATTGGATTCAATGTAGATTAAATTAACTTAAGTTCATATCTGTTTGAACTTAAGTTAGATTTTAAAGTTAGATTTAATGTAGATTGAATTAACTTGAATTCATGTTTGTTTGAGCTTAAGTTAGATTCAATGTAGATTAAATCTAATTAACTTGAGTTCATGTCTGTTCGAAGTTAAGTTAAGAGTTAGGTCTAATTAAAATAGACCTAATTAAGTTTTAAGCCATGTTTAAATAGTACTTAAAGGTTAATTAACTCTAACTAAATTAGACTTAATTAGAATTATCGACCATTTATATCCTTTTTAGGTAAGGCTTAAGTTTTAATTAAGCCTACTTTAATTTAACAGGAATTTATTTGAGTAAGGTTTAAACATTATTTAAGCCAAGTTAGTTAGACTTAATTTAGTTAAACCTTAGCTAATTAAGTCTAGTGTATTAGACTTTAGTTAGGGTTTAGGTTTGGTTTAGAATTGATTAAACCTTAACTGATTAAGGTTTAATGAATTAATTAAGTCTAATGTGGTAGACTTAATTAAAGTTTAGGTTTGATTAAACCTTAGTTAGTTAAGATTTATGATTTAATTAAGTCTAATGGGGTAAACTTAATTATGGTTTAGTTTGGATTAAACCTTAGTTGGTTAAGGTTTAATGATTTAATTAAGTCTAATGTGGTAGGCTTAATTATGGTTTAGTTTGGATTAAAACTTATTTGTTTAAGGTTTAAAGGTTTAATTAAGTCTATTGCGGTAGACTTAATTAGAGTTTAGGTTTGATTAAACCTTAGTTAGTTAAGGTTTAATGGTTTAATAAAATCTAATGTGTTAGACTTAATTATGGTTTAAGTTTGATTAAACCTTAGTTAGTTAAGGTTTAATGATTTAATTAAGTCTAATATGGTAGACTTAATTATGGTTTAAGTTGGATTAAACCTTCGTTGGTTAAGGTTTAAAGGTTTAATTAAGTCTAATGTGGTAGACTTAATTATTGTTTAAGTTTGATTAAACCTTAGTTGGTTAAGGTTTAATGGTTTAATTAAGTCTAATGTGGTAGACTTAATTATGATTTAGGTTGGATTAAACCTTAGTTGGTTAAGGTTTAAAGGTTTAATTAAGTCTAATGTGGTAGACTTAATTATTGTTTAAGTTTGATTAAACCTTAGTTAGTTAAGGTTTAATGGTGTAATTAAGTCTAATGTGGTAGACTTAATTATGGTTTAGGTTGAATTAAACCTTATTGGTTAAGGTTTAATAGTTTAATTATGTCTAATGTTGTAGACTTAATTAGAGTTTAGGTCTAATTAAACCTTAGTTGGTTAAGGTTTAATGGTTTAATTAAGTGTAATGTGGTAGACTTAATTAGAGTTTAAGTTGGATTTGGGTTTGAGTTAAGTTTGGTTCAAGTTAGGTTGAAGATAGACTTAAGGTTGACTTAAGTTTAATATGGATTGGACTTAGGTTAGATTTAAGTTTGATTTAAGTAGGTTTAAGTTAGGTTGAACCTAGACTTAAGGTTAACTTAAGTTTAATGTGGGTTGAACTCAAGTTAGATTTAAGTTTGATTTAAGTTAGGTTCAAGTTAGATTGAATCTATACTTAAGGTTGACTTAAGTTTAATATGGGCTGAACTCAAGTTAGATTTAAGTTTGATTTAACTTAGGTTCAAGTTAGGTTGAACCTATACTTAAGGTTGACTTAAGATCAATATGGGTTGAAGTCAAGTTAGATTTAAGTTTGATTTAAGTTAGGTTCAAGTTAGGTTGAACCTATACTTATGGTTAACTTAAGTTCAGTATAGGTTGAACTCAAGTTAGATTTTAAGCTTAGGTTTATGTTATGTTGAGCTTGAGTTAAAGGTTAAGCTTGGGTTCAAGTTGTGTTGAACCTAAGTTAAAGGTTGAACTTGGGTTCATGTTGTGTTGAATTTAAATTAAGGGTTGAACTTGGGTTCAAGTTGGGTTGAACCTAAGTTAAAACTTGTTTTTAGTTTGAGTTTGACTAAACCTTAATTGGTTAAGGTTTAATAGATTAATTAAGTCTAGTTTGGTAGACTTAATTATGATTTAAATTTAATTTTTATTTGATTTTAGGATGGATTAAAACTAATTAAGGTTTAGGTTTAGTTAAGTCCAATTTAGTTAAGACTTAAATTTTTAATTAGGTCTAATGGGTTAGACCTAATTAGGGTTTAAGTTTGATCAAGTCTAATATAGTTAAGACTTAATGGTTTAATTACGTCTAATGGGTTAGACCTAATTAGGGTTTAGGTTTGCCTTAAACCTAATGTTTAAGGTTTTAATTAAGTTTAATTTGTTCTTAAACTTAATTTAAGTTTGGTTTTGTATTAAACCTAATTTAGTTAAGGTTTAATGGATTAATTAAGTTTAATATGTCTTTAAACTTAATTGAAGTTTTATTTTTGTATTAAACCTAATTTAGTTAAGGTTTAATGGGTTAACTAAGTTTAATATGTCCTTAAACCTAATTAAAGTTTGATTTTTGTATTAAACCCTAAGGTTTAATGAGTTAATTAAGTTTAATATGTCTTTAAACTTAATTAAAGTTTGATTTTTGTATTAAACCCTAAGGTTTAATGGGTTAATTAAGTTTAATATGTCTTAAAACCTAATTAAAGTTTTGATTTGGTATTAATCCTAATTTAGTTATGGTTTAATGGGTTAATTAAGTTTAATATGTCCTTAAACTTAATTAAAGTCTTGATTTTATATTAAACCTAAATTAGTTAAGGTTTAATGGGTTAATTAAGTTTAATATGTCCTTAAACTTAATTAAAGTTTTGATTTTGTATTAAACCTAATTTAGTTAAGGTTTAATGGGTTAATTAAGTTTAATATGTCATTAAACTTAATTAAAGTCTTGATTTTATATTAAACCTAATTTAGTTAAGGTTTAATGGGTTAATTTAGTTTAATATGTCCTTAAACTTAATTAAAGTTTTTTTTTGTATTAAACCCTAAGGTTTAATTATTTTGATTAGGCTTAAGTTGTCTTTGAACCTAATTAATGTTTGTTTTGAGTTCATTTGAGTATGGATTCATCATTGGCTTAGTTAATTATGAAATGGATTAAGGAAAGGTTTTGAAATTTTAATATTATAATTAATAAATCTTAACCTTGTTTTGAAATGTCTTTTAGATTGATTTGATAGCTTGAGAATTGTTGTTTTAGGATTTTTATCTGTTAACCTAAGATTCTCAATCATTTTGGATTTTAATTTTCCAATTTTCCAAATTTTATAATTATTTTTGGAAATAATTACAAAATATCATGGAAATTAGAAAATCATATCTTAGAGAGCTATCCTAGCCTTAGAAAAATCAGGAGATGTGTCTAAGGACTTAAAAGTTCATCCCTAAAAATTTGACATTTTTTTTTATTTGTAAATAATTTTTAATAATTAAAATACTCCGGAGAGTATTTAATTATTTAAAAATTAAATACTGAGAATAAAATTATGATTTTGGTTTCATAATTTTCTCCTCTTCTAGAGCTTTCCAGAGGTATTTTTATTTTATTTTTATGAACTCTAGATCAAAAGATATGAAATTTTGAAGAATTTAAGGATTTTCTAAATTAAAATGGCCCAGAAAAATCCATGGAGCGCCATGCGTCCTCGTACTGTCAAAGAAGAGGGAGGATTCGGTGTGCGGCACGAAACAGCGGGCACGAGAAGCATAGATCAGCGCCGTCCGTTCGAAAACACGGGAACGGACGGTGGAGATAAATACCCAAAAAAATTCGAAAACATTCACACTGTCCAACTTCAAAGCTCAATATCTCACTCATATCTCAATGAAATTGAGTGATTTTTGAACCTATGGAATCATCTGGAAGTATAGATTATATCTATATGGTGATGATACATTTCTAGGCTAGTTTAGCCCATGATATTTCGGTTATATGCATTATTTTGGACAAAATAAATCCATACCTTAGCCACAAGTTTTTCGAGTTTGATCAGGCCCGATGGTCAGCTTCTAGGACTCCCAAAGAAGATCTTTGTCACTTCAATTTGGTTTTGTAGCTAGCCTTGGAGAGCAATCTTGGTAAAGTGGCTAGTTTGGACTGATTTTGGATTTTGGCCAAATTGGCTTGATTGGGCTAATCCTATGGCTTGATTTTGGTTGGAATAGGTTGCTGAGGTCCTTAGGAAGACTTTTTGTGTTGGTTGCCAAGGGATTTGGGCAGCGTATAGGTTTCTATGGATTTTTTCTTCTCTCTTCAAAACTTCGGCCAAGGGGGCCTTTTGTAGCCATGGATGGCTATGTTTCAACCTTGGTTTGCTTAGGATTTGATCATGGTATGGTTATAACTGTAGAGTACAGCCTCCCCCATTTAATCCAAGCATCACTGATCTACCTAAAAAATACCCATTTTTATGCCTTATTTATGATTCAATTCTTAAGGATGTTATGCTTTAATGAAAGGTATTTTCATGTTTTTTTATGTAGATGATTAAAAAAGAGTCCAAGAAAAAAAAAGAAGGAAAAAGAGAAAAATAGACAAAAATAGAGCTTATGGAGCAAAATTTTGGAATTATTGGCCTGGCGCCTAGGCGCCAGAGTCCGGCGCCTAGGCGCCAGAGTCCGGCGCCTAAGCACTAGTTCGATACAGACGCTGTGAAGTTTTATTGATGACTTTGGGCAGTTATTTTGATGGTGTTAAGCGTTTATTGGAGCTTCTAGAAGACTGGAAGTTACTCCTAATATATTGGACATGTGATACAATGTATTCGGACAAGAAAATGGTCTGGATCGCGAAGAGGTGCGACCCAAAGTGAAGAGGTGCAAAAGACCTGGTCACGGAGTCCGGCGCCTAGGCGCGACAGTTACCTTCTAGAAGATACATTGAATTTGGATGAATTTTGAAGAGGTGCCTTAAGCAACCCTTGGTCAAATTTAGAGCTCTATAAATAGAAGCTCATTCTACATACAAATCACACCAAAACCCCCCCTCTTAGTACACATACCCATTTTAGCATCTTCTCTCTCATCTCTAGTTTTATTTAGTCTCTTCCATACTTAGTGTGCCACTTTATTTTGTATCTAGTGAGTTTATTTTGAGTGTTTATTGTGTGTTATTGCTGTTGGAGTCTTTTATCATTGCTTTGGAGTCAGTAGAAGTCAGTGGATCTCTTGAAGGAACACTTCAGATAAGTATTTGTACTTTGGTTCAAAGTTTTATATATATGTTTTGTTGTGTTATTTCAAAGAGTTCTGAGTAGTTAGTTATCTTATAATCTTTCAACTATGAAAAGATTATAAATTAAATAAATTTTGTAGGAGAATTAAAGATAAAATATTTTAAAACGTTGTAATGATATTAATACCTGATCTTAGTTTACTTGTTAAATTGGCCATTTAATTTGTTAAAACCTGTTGAAGAATTTTGAGACCTATCCGGAGATAAATTCTTAACTAGTATATATCACATGAATCCTTAGGTAATCGCAGGCTATACGCGTATTTTTCAAGGTGAAGTGCAAATAAATAGGAAGATATTATTTATTGGGCTTAAAATTAATTATTTTTAGAGTGACAGACTAAATTCTAATAATTTGGTTTATAGAAAGGTAACGGGTCACTGGTAGGGCCGACCATAGCCACCCTTGGACATCTAGTAATGTGAGCCTAGGTTAACCCATTCTACTAATAAAACATCCTGAGCCTAACTATGGATTAGTCAATGTTCTTTGCACCTGAACCAAAGGGTAAAGAATAGGAATGCTTCTATTTGGCACATTACCATAATCTTAATTCCCTACAAAAGATAATTAACCTATAATTCTTGGATTAGTTGAAAAAGGAGAAAATTATTTTTATAATTGCATTGAATCTTAATTACTGCTTACTTTACTTTCTTGCTTATTGCTTACTTTCTTTTAGTAAAAATTATTAGTTAATTAAATTTGAATATATATATATATATATATATAAAGTATATATAAATTGCTTTCGAAAATTTTAAAATATTACTTATATCTCTTACTTTTTATTTCACTATCCCTGTGGGATCGATAACCAGGACTCCACTAGAGCCATGTATTACTTGAACGATACGTATACTTGCGTTTAAAAGTGTGACTTTTACAATAATAAAATCTTAATATAAAATTATAAAAGTAAACCTCACACATCATGTTTTTGAAGCCATTTGCTGGAAATTAAATATTCTAAAAAGTGGTATCAAATTATTGTATTTGAAAGCATATTTAAAGTCGCATCGCATCAAGATTTTGGCACGCGTTGCCGGGGATAGGATAAAATAAAAAGTAAAAGAAAAAAAACATATAAAAAAACACAAAACAAAAAAAAAATATTTTCTTTAAATTTTTCTGTGTAGTTCTGGATCTGAAGGATTACTACCTTTTGATTCTGAATTATAAAGAACAGTTAAAAGAATTAAAAAAGGAAAACAAATTTCAAAACTTCAGAAAATGGCTAACTTACAGAGCAATAATCAAAATCCAATCGAAATTACTGAACAAAATACTTATAAACCATTAAGGGAATATGCAAACCCTACAGCCGATGAACTTCATGTTAATATTCAAATTCCAGCTGTAGATGCTAATTCTTTTGAGCTTAAACCTTCAATTATTCAAATGGTTCAAAACAATCAATTTGGAGGAACACCTAATGAGGATCCAAATTTACACCTTCCTAGTTTTTTAGAACTTTGTGCTACCTTTAAATATAATAATGTTTCTGATGATGCTATTAGGCTTAGACTCATTCCTTTTTCCTTAAAAAATAAAGCAAAGATGTGGCTTAATTCATTAACAACTTGTTCTATTAAAACATGGGCAGATATGTCACAAAAATTCCTTGCTAAATATTTTCCTCCTTCTAAAAAACCAAATTGAGAAATGATATTACTTCATTTACGCAATTTGATGGAGAAACAATTTATGAAACTTAGGAAAGATTTAAAGAACTAATAGGAAAATGTCTTCATCATGCTTTACCAAATTGGACTTATTGGATCACTTAGATCTATTATTGATGCTGCTGGTGGTGGTTCTTTAATGGCTAAGACATTTGAAGAATCCTACACCTTAATTGAAGAAATGGCTAATAACAAATTTCAATGGCCTTCTGAAAGGGGTAATCTTAAAAGAATGGCCAGTATTAATGATAATGACCCCTTTTCTATTTTAGCTTCATAAGTGGATGCGATATCTAAGAAATTAGATAGTTTTGCTATTAATATATCGCATGTAAGTAATGATAAATTTCAAAATTCTGATAATTCTCAAATAATCGAAAGTTTGCAAGCTATTGCTAGTAAAATTAATAACCCTTATTCTAATTATTATAATCCTGGTTGGAAAAATCATCCTAATTTTAATTGGAGTAATGGACATCAAGTTAAGCCAAGTTGGAACAATCAAGGAAATTTAAACTGTTGACCAACTTATCCTCCTGGTTATAGCAATCAGCAGAAAAATTTATCTGTAGAAGAATTGATCTTGCAACTAAGCAATCAGCTACAAAGTCAAAACACTGCTATTTTTAATATTGAGAATCAGATGGGTCAAATTACTAATTTCATTAATTACAGACCTCAAGGAACACTGCCTAGCAATGTCGAAATTAATCCTAAAGGATTTGGAAAAGAACATGAACAAGCAAAAGCTGTACAACTCAGAAGTGGAAAGGAATTAAAAGAGAAAAGACGAAATGAGATTGAAAAAGAGAAATAAGTTGAAGAGATTGAAAAACCAAAAGATACCCTTTCTATAAGTAAAGATCAGCCTGTTGTACCTATTGAAGTGGGAGTTGAAAGACCACCACCAACTTTTCCTCAAAGACTTAAACAATAGAGTCTTGACCATTAATTTTCTAAGTTCTTTGAAATTTTAAAGAAACTTACCATCAACATTCCTTTTGCTGAAGCTTTGGAGAAAATGTCAAGCTATGCAAAATTTATGAAGGATATTTTAAGCAAGAAGAGAAAATTTGAAGCTTATGAAACTATTGCATTAAGTGAACAATGTAGGGAAAAAATTCAGAAGAAATTACCTCAAAAACTTAACGATTCTGGAAGTTTCACTATACCATATGCCATTGGAAAAAAATTCTGTGCAAAAGCCTTATGTGATTTAGGAGCTAGTATTAATCTCCTACCATTTTCAATCTTTCGAAGGTAAGATTTAGGAGAGATTTATCCTACCACTGTAACTATTCAGTTAGCTGATCGATCGATCACTTATCCTAAAGGAGTTATTAGGATGTTCTTGTTAAGGTAGATAAATTTATCTTCACTGTGGATTTCATTGTTCTAGATATGGAAGAAGATAAAGAAAAATCTATCATTTTAGGGAGACCTTTTCTAGCAACCAGTTGAGCTATGATTGATGTGCAAAAAGGAGAATTAACAATGAGATTTAAGGATCAAGAGATAACATTTAATGTTCTGAAATCAATGAGGTATCCTGAAAAAGAAAAATGCTATCGAATGGATATTTTTGATTATATGATTGAAAAGCATCACCAAGAAAAATGTAAGGTCATTTCTGATGATAAAGATAAAGAATATATGTAATATGATGAGTCATTAAATGAAGAAAATTTATCTGAAGAAGCTCATTATATTCATGAAAATTAGGAAATTTTAGACACAACTAAAAATGTTATACTTTTACCCTCAATTTAAAAAGCCCCTGAACTGGAATTAAAGATGTTACCTGCACATTTAAAGTATGTATTTCTTGGAGATTCATTAGCTTTACCTGTAATTATATCTTCAAAATTAAGCAAAATTAAGAAGAAAAATTAATAGGACTTCTGAAGAATTATAAGAAAGCTTTTGGTTGAACTATTGCAGATATAAAAGGAATAAGCCCTTCAATCTGTATGCATAGGTTTTTAATGGAAGAAAATTTTAAACCCACTATTGAACCCCAAAGAAGATTAAATCCAATTATGAAAGGGTTGCTAAGAAATTGATTTTGAAATGGTTAGAAGCTGGAATTATTTATCCTGTTTCGGATAGCCAATGGGTAAGTCCTATTCATTGTGTTCCGAAGAAAGGAGGAGTAACTGTCATTGTTAATGAAAATAATGAATTAATACCAACAAGACAAGTTACTAGATGGTGAATTTTCATTGACTATCGAAAATTAAACAACGCCACTATAAAAGATCATTTTCCTTTATCTTTTTTGGATCAAATGCTGGATAAACTAGCTGGACACTCATATTTCCATTTTCTGGATGGATATTCTGGTTATCATCAATTACCCGTTGCTCCTGAGGATCAAGAAAAGACAACATTTACAAGTCCTTATGAAACATTTGCCTTTAGAAGAATGCCTTTTGGTTTATGATATCAATATTATGTGACTTGATTGATAGAGGAATTGAAGTATTTATGGATGATTTTTCAGTTTTTGGAATTTCTTTTGAATCTTGCTTGGAAAATATAATGAAATTTTTGAAGAGATGTGCAGAAACAAATTTAGTTCTAAACTAGGAAAAATGTCAATTTATGATCACAGAAGACATTGTACTTGGACATAAAGTTTCACAAATAGGGATGGAAGTTGATGAAGCAAAAGTGAAAATTATTATTGAACTACAACCACCTACTACTGTTACTGATGTAAGAAGTTTTCTGGGTCATGCTGGATTTTATAGGAGATATATAAAGGATTTTTCTAAAATTGCTAAACCTCTTTGGCATTTATTGGAAAAGGAAGCTAAATTTGAATTTAATGAAGATTGTCTGAATACGTTCAATATTCTGAAAGAAAAGTTAATCGCTGCACCTGTCATTGTTGCACCTTATTGGAATAAACCTTTTGGATTAATATGTGATGCAAGTGACTATGCAATCAGAGCTGTATTAGGACAAAAGTATGAGAAGATTTTCAAAGTTATATACTATGCTAGCAAAACTCTTAATGACACTCAAGTAAATTACACTACTACTGAAAAAGAGCTTTTAGCAATAGTATATGCCTTTGATAAATTTAGACCATATCTTCTTGGAACAAAATGTATCATGCATACTGATCATTCTTCTATTAAGTATTTAATATCTAAAAAGGATGCTAAACCTAGATTGATCAGATGGGTTTTAGTTTTGCAGGAATTTGATTTTGAAATTGTGAACAGAAGAGGGACTGACATCCAAATTGCTGATCATTTATCAAAAATCAAAAATAATAATGAGAAGATTTATGAAGAAAATATAAATGAGAAATTCCAGGATGAGCAATTATATGTCATTCAAGGATTACAAATGCCTTGGTATGCAGATATAGTTAACTACTTGGTTAGCAATATTTTATCATATGGGATAAATAGTAAATACATTAAGAAATTTAAGAATGATTGTATATCATATATTTGGGAAGATCCTCATTTATTTAAATTAGGAAGATATTCTCTGATTCGATGATGTGTACATTATGAAGAAACTTTTGCAATTATTCAAAAATGTCACGATTCTGAATTTGGAGGACACTTTGGAGTGGATAAAACTGCATTTAAAATTTTAAATTATGGATTTTAGTGGCTTACTTTCTTTAAAGATGTTGGACATTATGTGAAAACTTGTGATCGATGTCAAAGAATAGGAAATATATCCAGAAAATCGAAATTTTTAATGTGTGGGGTTTAGACTTTATAGGACCTTTCGTACCATTATCTGGAAAGATTTATATTTTATTAGTAGTTGATTATGTTTCAAGTGGATCGAAGGTGTAGCTTTACCGAACTGTGATTCCAGAAGTGTTTCGAAATTTTTAAAGAAAATGATTTTTACAAGATTTGGAATGCTTAGGATAATTATCACAGATGGGGGAAGTCATTTCAGAAATATAAGAATTCAATCATTACTGGAGAAATTCAGAATTAAGCATAGAATTGCAACTGCTTATCATCCTCAAACAAGTGGAATGGCTGAAGTGTCAAACAGAGAAATTAAAAGAATATTAGAAAAGACTGTTAATCCTAAAAGAACTGACTGGGTTGATAGACTTGATTCTGCATTATGGGCTTATAGAACAGCTTATAAGACACCTATCGGAATGTCACCTTATCGGTTAATTTATGGTAAACATTGTCACTTACCTAGTGAACTGGAGCATAAAGCTTATTGGGCGATAAAGGAGTTCAATTATAATTTGAATACTGCAGGAGAAAATTATTATTACAACTGAATGAAATGGAAGAGATTAGAAACGAGTCTTATGAAAATGCAAGAATTTATAAGGAAAGAATGAAGAAATTGCATGACAAAATGATTTCAAGGAAAATATTCGAGCCTCGACAAGAAGTATTATTATTTAATGCTTGTTTAGAACTTTTCCCTAGAAAATTAAAATCTAAATGGATGGGACCATTTATAATTGAGAAAGTATACCCTTATGGAGCTGTGGATATTAAAGAAACCAAAACTGGAAAAGTATTTAAAGTTAACGGATTATGCCTGAAGCCTTATATGGGAGAAATGAAATTAAATTACAAAGAGGCTTATGAGCTGAGCCTACCCGATTAATTCAATTAATTAGGTTGGGCTGACGACGTTAAACCAAGCTCTTTGTGGGAGGCAACCCATATTTATTAGTTTGAGTTTAATTATTGCTGTAAGGTTATGCCTTGGTCTTGACTGAATTTGTATATAACTTCTAGAAATGGAAAGCTAACGAGTCTGTATTGGCTTAAGCTAAACATTTTCTTGAAGTATATAGAAATTGGACTTGGACCACTCCATGTTAAATGTGAGAAAAAAGGAGATCAAGTTAACCTTCGTGTGTGATTGTTTGTGATTTGAATTTTTCGTAATTGTGTTTGTGTATTGATCATACTCATTTGTTAGACCCTTTTTTACGACCAAAACTTTACAAAATTTGACGATAGACGAATCGGAGTCGATTGAGGTTCCGACGCCTAAGCGCCAAAAGTTGGCGCCTAAGCGCCAGAATAACTAGCGTATCGATGATTCAGCACCTAGGCGCCAGATTCCGGCTCCTAAGCGCAGCGATTACAGATCGTGGGAAAACCAAAATTCTTTAGTTTTTCACACGAAATCTCTTTATATATAGCTTATTTTTCATCCCCAATCCCATAGAAACACTAATTTCGACTAGAAAAATTCATTTTAGAGGAGTTAGGAAGGATTTGGAGGCAATTGATAGAGGAAATCATTGAAATGAGGTAAGAGACAAATCTCCTAAAGATCCTCAGCCTTATTTTAATGGTTTTATTGCTATTAGTATGGAGAAAATGCTTAGTCGAATGGATAAGATTGAAGCGGAATTTCAAAGTATTGGTAATCGTCTCCATGAGATGTACCACCAATATGGACACTTGGAATGGCAAACCAAACTTCTATCTGATCATATGGCTGCCTATCATGATGCTCAAGTAGAAATGTACACGAAGAACAAGTGGATTGATGAAAAGAATGCTTTGGAATTTCCAAGGGCGTTGGTGTTCTATCCCTTCGGTCCTAGCGAACTTCATTACAAAAGAGATGGAAATTGAAGATCGGTGTTAAATATATTTTATATGGGTTTTAGGTGTGATTGAGTCTTGTGTTAATGTGTTGAATATCTGATTTGTGTATTTGCTTAAATTGTTCAATGTGTGTTGTTGGATTTGAATGTTTACTTTGAATATGTTGTTTTTTGTGTTATTTATAAAACGATGAACCTTGATACAAGTCTTGTACAGAATATTATTGAATTTGGAATGGTTATTAGGATTGAGAATTGAAGAATTTGGATACATATATGTGGATCTATACTATCATTTTAAACTGATTGTGAAAATATTTGGAGGATATAAAATAGATTAATACTCTCATAAGAGTAATTAGGAGTTAAATTGATAAGATTTGGTGGAAAATATTTAATTTAAATCGAATTTTTGGAAAGGCGAGTCTGGCGCCTAGGCGCCGGTTTTGCGTGAACCAGAAAACTCATCTTCTTAAACCCCCCCACTCCATTTTTGATGCATAAGCTTCTTTCTCCACAGTTTTTAGCAAAAATACCACCTAGAGATACCATTTAGAGACGGATTTTCAAGTTTTTGAGTTTGAAATTACGCGATTTTTTCATCCCGAGGTCAAATCTACATTCTAAACTCATTATTTTTTATTTTCACCATGGATTTTGCTCTCATTAAGAAAAACAGAAATTTTAAGAATAATTTTGATTTTTTTTTATGGTTAAATCCATGAATTTTTAAGCTTTTTCAAGTTTGGAAAGCTTAAATTAGTTTATTTTCCTAGATCTGTTGAATTTATTTTGTGTTTTTCTTTCACGTTTAGATGGCACCCAAATCTAAGCGAGGAGAGGAGTGAGAAAATTTTGATCGTAGCAAGTTCTTCACTGCTGCTGCACACTTCCGATACAATGATTTTACTAAGACTCAAACGTTTATCTCGGAGTGAAGTTTCTATAATTCTGGAGAAAGAATTGAGGAAACAATTGTTGCACTCAACTGACAACGATTCTGCTATTTCACTGATGTTGCCGTTATCCCGGTGGTTAGATAATTTTATGCTAATTTCATGGATGCGGAGGAATACGAGATTTTCATTCTAGGAGTTGGAGTAGGATTCACTCCTGAACGCATCAACATTTTCTATGGCCTGCCGCCAAACAAGAGTGTTATTACTCAGGTTTATCTCCATCTGAGGGAGAATTGGACATGGTCATTGCTTACCTGATTGATAGTACTGGAGCCTGGAATATTCAGAATGGAAAAAGGGTAAATTTTTTATCTTCTAAGCTTAATGGTGTTTCCAAGGCATGACACTACTTTATTTCTACTCGTCTCCTTCCATCTAATCATCTGAGTGAAGTTACTAGAGATAGAGCTATTCTAAACTACTACATTCAAGAGAAGAAGTCCATTGATTTAGGGAGCATTATTTATGATTCTGTAGAGGCTACTGCTCGTTCTAGCACATCTATTGGACTTGGTTTTCCATATCTGATTTGTTCTCTATGTCAAAGTACTGGAGTAGTTACTGAGCTTTCTGAGGAAAAGCTCAAGTCGACGAAGCCTATAGGAAGAGAAAGCGTCAGCATTTATGATCGACTGTGAGGTAAGAGTTCTACTGCACCTGCTGGTTCATTACCTACTTCAGGTAGAGCTTCTACTTATAGACCATCTACTTCAGCTGAGCCATCATCTACTTTTTGGGAAACCATGCATGATCAGTTTATAGAGCAGCAACATGAGTTATTCTTAACTCACTGCAGAGTAGATATGATAGACAAGAAGATTGTTCATCTTTATGAGTATACACAAAGAAAAAGTGATTTCAATGCTGAGTATTCAGAGTCTTTAATGAGATTTCTGAAGGGTGAGCATGATGTTCAGTTCCCTACTTGTCCCAAAATTTCACCCTAAGGATATGGAGTTCTGTTTTGGTGATGATGATGATGAAGCTACAGACAGTGATTAGTAGTTTGATTTATCTCTAGAGATTGTTGATTCTATTTTTAGTGTGTTTCTTTGTTTCTTGTGCTGTTTATTGTGATGTTAGTTGTGAACATTTTATGTTAAAACTATTTTTAGATTATCTGATGTGTGAATGAATTTCAATAAAAGTTTATTTCTGTTTCAGCCTACTGTTTAGTGTTCATGAATAGTTTGTAAATTTGCATGTTATAAAATAAAAAAAAAATTAGAAATTAACTCCTGCTCTGCAAAACTTTTCTATATATGCTTAATCATTTATGTTATATTCATATTGAAGCATGTGTAGAAGTAGAAATTAGTTTTTCCTTACTAAATCGTTATTGTACTTAGATTAATTCTTGTTTATTTCTTTCTTTCATGCTTTAGAAAATTTCATAATTCATATTTATACTAAAGCTGAAGTTTGGGGGAAGGAAAAATATCTATCAAATTTAAATATTATTTGTCCAAAAAGAACTAATATTTTCTTTAAATAAAATATATTAACATAACATAAGGAATGAAAAATCTATTTAAGATTACCTAAATTTTTGAATTTATAAATAATTTAGTAAACTTAACTAAAATTTCAAAAATTTTGGCTGATTTTAGGAATAGAATTATTTAACTTAAAGAATAATAAGATCAAAAGTTTTCTATTTATAGTAAAGAGAATTATATTTTTGAAATACAAAGGAATCTAGATTATTGCTTGAAAAAGAAAATATTGAAATAAGTTCTGAAAAATAATAAGTTATTAAAAATGTCATATTTTTTAAGTTAGAATGTATAAGTTTTTGAAAATAAGTTAAGGATAGTGAAGTTCAAAATCATTAACAGGCTATCCAAATAATAGTAATCCTCACTTAAAAAAAAAGAGAGAAAAAGGATTGAAAAACAATCCAAAAGAAGAAAAAAAAGAAGAAAAAAAAATTGAGGAAAAGCTTGAGGAAATACCTATTCAAAAATTAGCTTCACCTGAATTATCTTATAGTAAGAAAACTAATTACATTTTTAACTTAATTTCTATGTACATATAATTTTACTAGAAAAATATTTCATGAAAATCTTCTTCTTGTAAATATTCTGTGTGACCTTGATATGATAAACTACAATTATTCTTGAAATAAATGAAAAATTAGAAGTCTTATGATTTGATAGTTAAATATTCTTAAATTCTTAAAATCAAACTTAATTAGTGAAATTTGGTTAATGATTTGCTAAAACATTTATAAAACAAAAAATTATAAGGATTCTTAAATATTTTAGCTTCATCCAAATGTTATCTATTTTATGTAATTAAAAGGGTTACTTGAGGACAAGTAACGTTTAAGTTTGGGGGCATTTGATCTACCTAAAAAATACCCAATTTTATGCCTTATTTAGGATTCAATTCTTAAGGATATTATGCTTTAGTGAAAGGTATTTTCATGTTTTTGGATGTAGATGATTAAAAAAGAGTCCAAGAAAGAAAAGAAGGAAAAAGGAGCAAAAAGGAGCAAAAATGGAGCTTATGGAGCAAATTTTTGTAATTATTGGCCTGGTACCTAGGCGCCAGAGTCCGGCGCCTAAGCGCCGCTGATACGTACGCTCGTTAAGTTTTTTTCGATGACTTCGGGCGCTTATTTTGACGGTGTTAAGCGGTTATTGGAGCTTCTAGAAGACTGGAAGTTACTCCTAATATATAGGACATGTGATACAATGTATTTGGACACAAGGAAACGGTCTGGATCGCGAAGAGGTGCGACCTAAAGTGAAGAGGTGCAAAAGACCTGGTCACGGAGTCCGGCGCCTAGGTGCCAGATTCCGGTGCCTAGGCGTCAGATTCCGGCGCTTAGGTGTAACGGTTACCTTCTAAAAGATACATTGAATTTGGAAGAATTTTGAAGAGGAGCCTTAAGGAAACCCTAGTCAAATTCAGAGGTCTATAAATAGGAGCCCATTCTACAGAGAAAATCGCACCAAAAGAACCCCTCTTAGTACACATACCCATTTTAGCATCTTCTCTCTCATCTCTAGTTTTATTTAGGCTCTTCCATACTTAGGGTGCCACTTTATTTTGTATCTAGTGTGTTTATTTTGAGGGTTTATTGTGTATTATTACTGTTGGAGTCTTTCATCATTGCTTTGGAGTCAGTAGAAGTTAGCGGATCTCTTGAAAGAACACTTCAGATAAGTATTTGTACTTTGGTTCAAGGTTTTATATATATGTTTTGTTATGTTATTTCAATGAGTTCTGAGTAGTTAGTTAAAAATGTAAGCAGTTTTTTACTATAAGATAATTCAAGTTAAGCCAATTTTTGATTAAGCATTTCCTTAAGCTTCTCCTCGCTTTTTTATTTTTATTTTTTTTAAAGTTATTTTTGGATAGCATGTTAATGATTTTGAACATCATTATCCTTAACTTATTTTCAAAAACTTATACATTCTTACTTAATGAATATGACATTAATAATTTATTATTTTTCAAATCTTATTTCAATCTTTTCTTTTTCAAGCAATAATCTTGATTCCTTAGTATTTCAAAAATACAATTCTCTTTACTATAAATAGAAAAATTTTGATCTTATTATTCTTTAACTTAAAAAAATTCTATTCTTAAAATTAATAAAAATTTTTGAATTTTTAGTTAAGTTTACTAAATTATTTATAAATTCAAAAATTTAGATAATCTTAAACAGATTTTTCATTCCTTATGTTCTGTTAATATATTTTTTAAAGAAAATATTAGTTCTTAAAGGAAAATTAATATTTAAATTTTATTAATGTTTTCCCTTCCCCGAAACTTCGGTTTTAGTGTAAATATGAATTATGAAATTTTCTAAAGCATGAGAGAAAGAAATAAACAGGAATTAATCTAAGTACAATAATGATGTAAGGAAAAACTAACTTCTAATTCTACACATGCTTCAATAAGAATATAAAAGAAATGATTAAGCATATATAGAAAAAGTTTTGCAGAGCAGGAGTTAATTTCTAAAAATAAATCTTCTTTTTTTCATATATATATTTTTTATATTTTTGAATAAGCAAATTTACTAACTATTCATGAACACTAAACAGTAGGCTGAAACAGAAATAAACTTTTATAGAAATTCATTCACATTTCAATCTTAAACACACATCAGATAATCTAAAAATAGTTTTAATATAAAAAGTTCACAATAACACTAACAAATAACATCACAATAAACACCACAAGAAATAAGAAACACACAAAAAATAGAATCAACAATCTTTAGAGATAAGTCAAGCTACTAATCATTGTCTGTAGCTTCATCATCATCATCACCAAAAGAAAACTCCATGTTATTTGGATCAACATATGGTGAAAATTTGGGACAAGTAAGGAACTGAATATCATGCTCACCCTTCAGAAATCTCACTAAAGACTCTGAATACTCAGCATCATAATCACTCTTTCTTTGTGTATACTCAGAAAGATGATCAATCTTCTTGTCTATCGTATCTACTCTGCAGTGAGATAAGAATAACTCATGTCGCTACTCTATAAACTGATCATGCTTGGTTTCCCAAAAACTAGATGATGGCTCAGCAGAAGTAGATGGTCTAGAAGTAGAAGCTCTACCTGAAGTAGGTAATGAACCAGCAGGTGCAGTACAACTCTTACCTCACAATCGATCATAATGTTGACGCTTTCTCTTCTTATAGGCTTTGTCGAATTGAGCTTTTCCTCAGAAAGCTCAGTAACAACTCCAAAGACTTTGACATAGAGAATAGATCAGAGATGGAAAACCAAGTCCAATAGAAGTGCTAGAACGAGCAGTAGCCTCCACAGAATCATAAATAATGCTCCCTACATCAATAGACTTCCTCTCTTAAATGCAGTAGTTAAGAATAGCTCTATCTTTGGTAACTTCGCTCAGATGATTGGATGGAAGGAGACGAGCAGAAATAAAGTAGTACCATTCCTTGGAAACACTATTAAGCTTAGAAAATGAAAAATTTACCCTTTTTCCGTTTCGTGTCTTCCAGGCTCCAGTACTATCAGTCAGGTAGACAATGATCTTATCCAAGTCTCCCTCATATGGAGATAATCCAGAGTAATAACACATTATGTTTGGCAGCAGGCCATAGAAAATGTTGATGCGTTCAGGAGTGAATCCTACTCCAACTCCTCGAACAAAATTCTTGTATTCCTTCGCATCCACGAAATTACCATAAAATTCTCTAACAACCGGGTTAACGGCAACAACTGTGAAATAACAGAATCGTTGCCAGTTGAGCGCAACGATTGTTTCCTCAATTCTTCCACCAGGATTATAAAAATTTGTTTCGAGATAAATTTCTGAGTCGTAGCAAAATCATTGTATCGGAAGTGTGCAGCAGCAGTGACGAACTTGCTACGATCAAAATTTTCTCGTTCCTTTCCTCGCTTAGATTTAGGTGCCATCTAAACGTGAAAATAAAATCATGACATAAATTCAATGGATCTAGGAAAATAAACTAATTTAAGCTTTTCAAACTTGAAAAAGTTTAAAAATTCATGGATTTAACCATAAAAAATCAAAATTTTTCTCAAAATTTCAGTTTTTCTAAATGAAAGCAAAATCCATGGTGAAAATCAAAATAATGAGTTTAGAATGTAGATCTGACCTCGAGATGAAGAGATTGGGTGATTTCAAGCTCAAAAACTTGGAAATCCGGCTCTAAATGGGATCTCTAGGTGGTATTTTCATGAAAAACAGTAGAGAAGGAAGCTTAGGCATCAAAAATGGCGTGGGGGTTTTAAGAAGATGAGTTTTTGGGTTTAGGCTGAACCAGCGCCTAGGCGCCGAATTCTGGCTATTAGGCGCCAGACTCGCCTTTCCAAAAATTCGATTTAAACTAAATATTTTCCACCAAATCTTATCAAATTTTACTCCTAATTACTCTTATGACAGTATTAATCCATTTTATAACCTCAAAATATTTTCACAATAAATTTAAAATGGTAGTATAGATCCACATAAATGTATCCAAATTCTTTAATTCTGAATCCTAATATACATTCCAAATTCAATAATTTTCAGTACACGACTGTATTAAGGTTCATCATTTTATAAATAATACAAACAACAACATATTCAAAGCAAATATTCAAATCCAACAACACACTTTGAACAATTAAGCAAACACACAAATGAGATATTCAACACACTAAAACAAGACTCGATCACACCTAAAACACGTATAAGATCTATTAACATAAATCTTCAAATTACATCTCCTTCGCAATGAAGTTTGCTAGGACCGAAGGGGTAGAACACCAACGCCCTTGGAAATTCCAAAGTCATCTTTTCATCAATCCACTTGTTCTTCGCTTACATTTCTACTTGAGCGTCATGATAGGCAGGCATATGATCAGATTGAAGTTTGGTTTGCCATTCCATGTGTTCATATTGGTGGTACATCTCATGGAGACGATTACCAATACTTTGAAGTTACTGCCTACCTTACTGATCGAAGGGGAGTATGGAAAATCAAGAATAATCACTAGGTAAATTTTTCCACTTCCATTTTGAATGTACAATCTAAAGCGTGGAACTATTTTGTTTCTACAAAGCTACTTCCATTGAATCATTATAACGTAATAACTAAAAATTGATCAGTATTTAATTTTTCCATACAACAAATGAAGACTATTGATATTGGCCCAATCATTCATTATAATGCTCATAGTATTGCTAAGGGTGGAACCAGAGGAGGTTTAGATTATCTTGCCCAGATTCTCACCTTATGTGAACAATGAAGAGCAGGATTTGATAAGATGAAGAAATGTAACAGCCGCTTAAACCAATTAGGAAGCTCATTGTTCATAAATTTGAATCATTTACAGTATCTTGAACTAGAAGTGGAGGGAGTGAAGAACTTCTACATCAACTGCAGAGCCATCTACTTCTAGTACTTATTCACTTGAAATTTTTTTGGAGTTGTTAATGATTCAACAAACAAATATGATCATAGAGCAAAATATAATAGATATATTGGAATCAAGGAATTTGCACAATGATGAATATTTGTAGAGAAGAGTTCAGCATGATATTGCATATCAAGAGGCTATGGTTAGATATTTAAGGGTTAACCACACTGTAGAATTGCCTACATGCCCCAATTTTATGCCTTTCGTACAAGAAGAAGATGAATACGAAGAAGAAGAAGAAGAAGAGAAGAGCAAGAAGACAATGATGATGAGTTGTGGGGTTATTATCTGTTTTATTTAGTTGTATTTTGTTTCGTTTTATTGTTATTGTTATGTTTGAACTTTGATGTGCATTGTAAGTTATTGAACTTGTTTATGTGTACATGTAAATTGTTGGTTTTTATTTCAATATTGTTTGTTCCCTTAATTAATTATTTATGTTTTAAATTCACCTTTTCTTAGTAAATCCTGTTGATATATCATGCTTTATTTAATGCTTTAGGTCCTGTACTTTTTAAATTAGAACTTACAATGTATCAGAGCCAAGTTTCATGTTCAGAACCCTCTACTGGTTAGACTTATATGCATTTACTGTTTTCTTTCCACCTACATTTTTTGTACTGAATGCTTTACTTATTAAGAAAAATCTAAGTTTTGGAGAAACAAAAATATTTTTTTAAAAAGAAGAAAACTCAACTTTATGTTTCCTCAGTTAGCTATATTTTTAAAAATTAATTTAACATGGCGTTTGATAATAGAGGCTAACTTTAGCTAACTATATATATATTTTGTAATTATTATAGTAAATTTGAGTAAAAATCTTTAATAATGAAGGTCAGTTTTAGAGTTAAGATATTTAGTATGAAAGGACAAGGCAAAGCTTTTTTTATTTAAGGTAAAGGAAATTGCATTTTTGAATTATTAAGAATCTTAGAGTTTCATATAAAAGAAAAGAATGAGACTTTATGATAAATCTTTAAAGCTAATATGAATTAATAAAGTGGAGGAAAGTAAGAAGATTTTAACTTCAAGAAAAGGATAATGAAGTTCAAAATTTTTAAAGGCTATCTAGATATAGTAATCCTCAAATGAAAAAGAAAAGAGAAGAAAAGATTAACAATAATTATAAAAAGAAAATTTAAAAAGCAAAATAAAAAGGAAAAGAAAAGAAAATGAAGTGAGGAGAAGCTTAAGGAGATGCCTAATAAAAAATTGGCTTCACTTGAATCAACTTGACGAAAAAGAATTTACTACATTTTCTAAACTTGTAATTGAGTATTAACATCCTTACTAATAATGTTCTCATGAAATTATTTTACATATGGACATTCTAAATTTCTTTAATATGACAAATTATAATTCTTCTTGAAATGAATAGAAAATCAGAAATCTTAGACTTGACTAAGCGTTCTTATACTTTTAGTTTTAACCTAAGTAATTAAAAGTTTTTCTTAAGTTTTGTTATTATGTTTTTCAAACCAAATTATAGAAATCTATAAGTTAAAATCTTTACCATAATTTATATTTTTATGTAGAAAAATAGTTACTTGAGGACAAGTAATGTGTAACTTTGAGGGATTTTGATACACCAATAAAATGTGCAATTTAAAGTATACATTATATGCTTAAAATTGGTGAAAGTGCACATTAAAGAAAGGAATTTTATGTTTTGTTGTAGGTAAATTGACTTTAGGCATTTT
Source organism: Papilionanthe hookeriana x Papilionanthe teres (assembly GCA_022702705.1). Classification (NCBI taxonomy): domain Eukaryota; kingdom Viridiplantae; phylum Streptophyta; class Magnoliopsida; order Asparagales; family Orchidaceae; genus Papilionanthe; species Papilionanthe hookeriana x Papilionanthe teres. Next base: position 73,494,596 of record CM040436.1, on the reverse strand, counting down.
AGACAAAAAAGAGCATAAAAGAAGGAAAAAGGAACAATTTTTTATTCAAAATGCAAATTTTCAGCTTATTGGAGCCAAAGGTGCTAGAACTGCTGTCAGGGACACTAGAATACATAGAAGAGGCACCAGAATGGTGCTAAAAGTGCCAGAATCCAGGGAGGAGCGCTTCATTTCAAGAAACGTGCTCCAGAGGATCCAAAGAAAAATTTGGACGAATTTGTGGCAGTTTTTGACAATTATTGAGATGTTTTAAAAGTCTCCAAGTTATTCAAACACCCCATGGAGTGGTTCAATACATCAAGACCCTTGTGGATGGCTCTTGAATGAAGAGATATTTATTTTGGATGAAGGGATTTGCCTTTTGGTATGAAGAGGTGTGTCTCTTAGGAAAAAGGATGGATATTTGCATCTCTTTTGAAAGGGGCTGGCGCCACTCTTAATTCAAATCTAAGTGTGTCTTGTAAGTCTAAGTGTGCGGAGAGTGAGTGTGCATTGAGAATTTTTGCCTTGTCAGTCTTGTTGAGTCTTTAGAGATTAGGATTACGTTCTGTGTAGAAAGGATTTTTTCTAGAGTTGCAAGAGGAGAGCGAATGAGATGTTTCTTCTACATTACACTTCTAAGTGAGAATAAAGTGTGATTGTAAAGTGAGAAAGTGCTTCAAGGGATGTATAAGGGTTTCCTTGAGGAGTGTGAGATAATTTGTGTTCTCTTCTTTCTTATTTTGTAAATTTTTTTTATATATAAAATTTATGTTTGTTTGTATCTTCCTTATGAATTCTAAGTAGTATTCCTTGTCCTTCCCACTATAATGAGATATGGTTTTGTGAAGAATTAATATTGTTGTGAAAGATTTTAAATGTTAAAAAATTGTGATGATTCAAACTCTAATCTTCTTTTACTTTTTGATCTAGCCAATTGAAATTTTAAAATTTGTTGATAAACAAAAGATCCGAAAGAGCTATGCTTTCTACAACAAGGTGGGATTCACATTCAATTTCAAGGATGAGAATGTAGTCCATGGGATTCAATGAAAACAAATTGTGAAATATATTTTGATGGTTGTAGAATTGGAGATTTTAAGGTGACATACTAAAATCTCCAACTTGGTTTAGTTGTTTGGAAACTAAAGCGAGATGTTTACCCTCAGGATAGGAAGAAGTGGGAGCACTGGAATGAGAGCCAGTATCCTTCCAGCCTAACCATGGATTTAGCGGCAAAACTCTAGATTTGTCATTGTTTTTTATGCACTCGACAGAGGGTAAAGCAAAATATTGCTCCTATTTGGCACGATACAATTTTATAAAATTATAAATAATTTCAATTACTTCACTAACCATAAACTCATTGTAAAGGGAAGGATGCTTTCTTCAATTTCAGCTCTTTGTCATAAAACTTCATTTAGTCTTAGTAAATTTAACTTTGAAGTTTGGAAAATAACTTAGTCAACTTAGTTCTTTTAGCTACATTTCATTAGCATACATTAAACTTACTTTAGACCTACTATTCTTACTTATGTTTTTATATTTTGAATGTTGTGTTTTTTTATAACCATAACAATTTCCACATCTCTGTGGGATAGGTACTTAGGACACCATTAGAGCCCCATATTACTTGAGCGATACGTGAACTTGCATAAAACCCATAGTGTGTGAACTATTATCTATATTTTATAACACTTAAATTTTGCATACTAATTGTCTTAGGGAAATTAAATTAACATAAAATAAATTGAAAAATAGCACACACAAGGGGCACATCACAAGCTAGAGAATTAGCTTTAGAGCTTGCCCCAAATCTTGAGGAGGAGATTAACGACCACACACAAGACTAGTGTAAGATTCAGTCATCGTAGAGGACACTTGTCAGTTTCTCAGATAGAGGAGATGATCCCGTAATATTGGAGGACTCACTGAAGGAGCTTTGCTCTGGAAGCTTGATATGCAACACAAATATATCGAGGTAGATGCAGTCAACAACAACATTCACATAGTACCCAGAATGTAATGTTCTTCACTTGGAGCGTTATAAGACTTTTGAAGAGTAATGATATTCAGAAATGAGGAGCACCTAGAGGTGGAGCAGTATATGTCACAGTTTTTTGAGCCACAATGGACACAGATTGTTCACAGAGATGAGCCGGAGAGGCAGCCCCAGCGATGACGAATTGTTCTTGAGTACATGCTAGCAAAGATGCGCAGAGTCTGAAAACAAGATTTTGAGCACAATGTGAATATCCGGGGAAGGAATGTCAACATCTTGGAATGTCTTGAGTTATAAACCAACATATTTTCAGAAAGCGAAGAAACAAAGATATTGGATTGTGTGTTTAGCCACAGAGAGTTGAGTCATGCAGACCGCATAAGGATGAAAACATATTCAACAAAAGAAATGTATTCGAGGAAAAGGCTGGATAACCATCCAATGTGGTTTCTATTACAATTTTGTAAGGGAAAGGCAAGGGAACCCCCTAAGGATTTTGAGAAATGATGATGTGGATCCCCTGTCGTCTGTAATAAAGAAAATGATTAAAATGATGATATAGTGGCATATATTGCCAGCGGATTGCATTCCAAATAGTTGCATTATCAACATTTATAAAAAAGAAAATCACATTCCCCCTCACATTGATCACCATGACTTTGACAGGCCTTTCTGCACTATGTCAATCATGAGCAAGAGCAACATCTTATTCAACAAAGAAATATAGATAGTTGGCCCAGGGAGGTTCTGAGGGTCAGTTGAGATTCCACTACCATATGGATCATTAGTGATTTTGAAGGGGAACAGAGCAGATTTGGCTAAGAACTGCATCTTTGGAGTCCCACAAAGAAGTGTTTCAGTCATTGCATAGAATGGCTAACAACAAGGTATCGTACGATTATCGGTCTAATCCAGACTTGGAGGGACTCCGACCACTAGAGCTATGAGATAGTTGTACCTAAGTATATGCAAGAGAACTTTAGTTCTGGAGCGTGGCTTATAAGGTTAGCTTAATCACAAAAATGATCCCAAAAGACAAGCAGTTTTGCTACTCTTGTACTGTGTCAAACCAGGCAGCATTTGACATAGCAGATTACAGTTCTACCTGGATGTTGATATTATTTTTAGTAACTTCATCTTATGATCAGTTGTACTTCATGTTCAAAGTAGAATCAACAAAGCTCATTTTGTATTTCAGCATGTGTTATGAAGTTGCCAAATTTGTGAGGTTGATAAAGAGTCGTAAGTCCATAAGTTGGTCTAAAATTATAACGAACAAAGAATAATACAAAAAAAATTCATAAGTGGATAAAATTAAATGAAAAAACATAAGACCAAAAAATATCTTAATAGTAAGGGAAAATGATAATGATAATGAACAAATTCACTCGAAACTCCGCACTCGTTGAACAAATTCACCTGGATGCATTCCTGATATTGTTTTCAGTAAATTCCATAACTTCCGTTCTGACAAAATTCCACAAAGTTTGCATAAAATTTTCATAAATTTTTGCATTCCTTCCACAAGCTTCCCACATTCATAAATCTTGGGATTGGTACCTAAATTCCAATTCCCATATTAAGGTTAGTACCAGATTACCTCTCGCTACTTCTTGGGTTTAATGTGAGTCATTAAGCTTTCCTTCCCAATGTAGATCATCACCTCTTAGGTTGTATGCAAGTCCCTGAGCTTTCATTCCTAATGTGACATTCTCAGCACATCAAGATCGGTGTAAGAACCCCTTAAATGGATCGAGGCATTCAAATTCTCTTCATAGCACTTCCGTTACCTCTTAGGTTGGATGTGAGTCCCTAAGCCTTCTTTCCCAATGTTGCTTATCTCCTCTTAGGTTGGATGTGAGTCCCTGAACTTTCCTTCTTAATGTGACATTCTCAGCACTTCAAGATCGGTGTGAAATCTCAAAAAATGGAGCAAGGAATCTAACTCTCTTCTCAGAACTTTTGATACCTCTTGGGATGGATGTTAGTCCCTGAGCTTTCCTGATGTAGCTCTTCACCTCTTAGGTTTGATGTGAGTCCTTAAGCATTCCTTCCTAAAGTGACATTCTTAGCACTGCCGCTACCTCTCAAGTTGGAAGTAAGTCTCAATGCTTTCCACCTTAACTTGGTCTATGTATTTGTTCAAATTTAAATTTTCTTCCACATTAAAGATAAAATCAAAATTAAGAAAGAAATACAAATAAATTGAACTCATCGCGACTGACAGATTTTTGATAAAAAATTCTGATAGGTGCCTCCATATATTTATAAAACACCCCTACAAAAAGATAAAAGAAAATTGTCACCTTTTAGGTGTTTGTTTTTGTTTTTTTAATCTCTTTAGAGAATACCCATATGTGCAGTGTGCTTTTTCACACACCAGACCTATTGGGTGTCCATTTGCTGACCTCACTTTTGTTGAGGTCAAGTCTTTCTTCTTTAGAATACTAGTGTCTAGCCATAGGAATTTTCTGTTGACTATCCTAAAGTACTATAGATGGAGCCCCAACCTAGTAGAAATTCTACACACTTCTTTACTCTTCATGAAGTTCCACATATTTGGTTCTAACCTTTAGCACTTAGTAGGATGGAGCCAAGCATGAGGGAGCTCAAGAAGGGTCCCTATAGAACTGTCTGGCCTTAGGGTTAGTCCCGAGGATGTGGCCTTAGTCAGTCTTGCACATACAAATACTTGAACTCCTCCTTTTGACTCACAATCTGAAACCCTAAACCAATCACCCTTAAATTGGTTCCCCGTGCTTTTGGAAACTCATGAGGGTAGTCCCTGATCCACTAAAATTTATGCTCACAATATATATATATATATATATATATATATATATATATATATATATATATATATATATATATATATATATGGAGGCTGAGGAGGGAAGTGCTCTGCTAGGGTTTGAGCATGGCTGGTGATGGCGGTGGCGTAGTGGGGACGGTGGAAGGGTGGATATTTGTTTCTTTTGTTCTCACTTTCAAAGTTTTAGTGGTGAATCTTGGAGTCTCCTGGTGTTTGCACCTTATCGGGTTTTTTTCCTCTTTTGAAATTTATTGTTCCATAGGGGTAGTGAACTGCTCCTAGCATTTATGGCTACTCACATTAACCAGGGAACCAATGTTGAGTGGACTAGAACCACCTACGCTGGTGCGGTTAGTAAAGGTCTTACTCCTCATATTAACTCTGATAAACTAGTGTTCCCCAAGCACTACATTACACTACTGCTGGGAAGGGGACTTGTCCATTCATTCATCCCCTTGGAGAGAAAGAAGGATGTCCTACTATTTTTCTCACTTATGAGGAGCTGGAAACATTAAATGAGGAAGTGAAGCTCACTTTAATTGGAAAATTTGCCTTAGGTCATCGTAAGCTGGACATGGTTAGAAAATTTTTTGACTCCTTCCACTTTTCTAGTGCATGGAGGATGGGGCTACTTGATGGTAGACACTTGCTAATCCATCTGTCTAATAAGGAGGATTATACTAGGTTATTTGCCAAACAATCTGTCAAAATTGGTGGCACTGAAATGAAATTACAGAAATAGAATCTTGTATTTGACCCAAGCAAGGATCCCACTGTGGTCCCTATTTGGTTTAATTTCCCACAACTACCTTATAGATACTTCAACAAGAATGTCTTATTCCAAATCAGTAGAGCCATTGGCACTCCCCTGAAGGCAGATACACATAAACTTAGTAGGACAAGACAGCTGCTACAAAGGTTTGTATTGAAAGGGACATTAGATTACCTGAAATCAAAAGAGTTTGGGTTGGCTCTGTTCTTGATGGATCTTGGCAAGAGGTGGTGATGGAACAAAAGCTATTTTACTGTCATCATTGCAAGATGTTTAGGCATACTAAGGAGAGGTGTTTCAGATTGCTTCCCCCCTCCATGAGAGCCCCCATCCCCACAAGACCTGCTGGAGTTGCTGATGTTGGTGCCCCCCTGGGGACATAGGGGAGGATGTTCATGCTATGGAAAGCACTACCACCCCTCCCACTAGACCTTTTAATGATACAGGTGGTCCAGCTATGGAGATTCATACTGCTCCTACAGTTGGATCTGATGTCATTGAGATACAGTCCCCTTTGAGAACAAATGTAATTGAAGATGATGCTTCAACACATTTGATGAACACCTTTGGTGAGGTTTCAAACTACTTAACTGAGGTGTATACTGAATTAGTTTTGGATGGTGTTGGTATCATCCTAACCAGTCATAAGGTTACCAGATGACTGCCTTGTCCCCTCTGGTAGTCACATGTCCAATGGCACTGTTCACTCCCCCAGCTCTAGAGACACAACTAACAAAGACTTTCTCAGTTATTCAATACCATAGGATGTGTAAAAGATAACAGATGTTGCTTTAATGCAGTTGAACAAGGAGTTAGAGCAGATTGGAAAATTTAAAAAACTAAAAAGAAGAGAAAAGGGCTTATGGAGTTAAAGAATTTCCAAGATGATTACTTAGAAGGTGGAAGTTCAGTAATTACCAAGTTTGATTCCCTCTTTAGAACAAGGAGAGGAAGCCAAATAAACAATGATTAAGCTGTTGTGTTGGAAATAGGGGACTGGCTCACCCTAGGTCCCTTAACAGATTTTTAAAAATCAAGAGGGTGCATAAATTTTGGTGAATAGCTATTCTGGAACGATTGGTTTCTAAATATCCTGCTAAAATACTGAGGAAGTTCTTTTGATTTCAATTTTATGCAAATTTAAATAACAAAATCTGGCTGCTTTGTTGCAGGGAAGTTACTTGGCAGATATTGGTTGACCAACCTCAATTTTAACATCTCTCATTTAAATTTACTGGTCAAGAGAGCCATGCCACATTTTTTTATGCAGGCTACTCTAAATCTGATAGATAGGAACTTTGACAGAATCTTATTCCACTAAGTCACTCTATCTCCACAAAGTAGCTCATTGGAGGTGATTTTAATTGTCTGGCTGCCCCTTGAGAGAAGTTGGGTGGCAGACCTCCAGATATTAACAAGATGCAAAACTTCAAAGGCAACATACACCTTGCTGGTCTACATGATGTAGGTTTCTTAGGGCCTAAGTTTACATGAAGAAGGGGGAAAATATGGGAGAGGTTAGACAGAATAATGGTTAATCAACAATAGTTAACTAATTTTCTGCATACCACTGTACTCTATTTACCTATGTCTGGCTCAGTTCATAAACCTATTGTGATTTTAATGAGGGGTTTTGACACTATGTCTAAAGCCTCCTTTAGATATTTGAATGTGTGGGCCTCCCATCCCGATTTTCTTGCACAAGTGCAACAGATTTGGCAATCTTATAACTCCAACAACCATTGGATTAAGCTATGGGTTCTTCAAAAGAAGTTAGTTCTCATCTTAAAAATTGGAATTGGACTGTCTTTGGAAACTTAAATACTAGAGTCATTAATGCTGAAGCAAAGGTTACTGAACTTGAAAACCAATTCAGTAATGGGGGTATATCTGAAATTTCCTTCTTAATGCTAATGAGGAGTTTTTTATTGCTATCAAATTATAGGAACAACTACTCCTCCATAAAGCTAGGGTAACCAAATTTTGTGAGGGAGACAGGAACACTAAGTATTACCATGCTTGTGTCAACTACAAAAGAAAATGTAATGCTATTCATCAGATCAAGGATGAGGAACTGGTTGAGAACTTATCAGGATATTGTTAATGCGTGTTGTTCACCATTTCCAAGAAAGGTTAACCCAAGCTTCTTTTGTGAGAAAGCCAATTAAATCTACTGTCTTCCTTCACTTTAAGGATTACACCTACAAGTTGAATCCTACTGTCATCTCTTCTGAAGGGGAAATTAATGTGGCCTTGGATTCTCTAGAAAGTAACAAAGTGGCAGGCCCAGATGGTTTTTCTTGAATTTTTTATAAACAAGCTTGGAACATCAACAAATCAGATGTTACCAGTGTGGTACAAGATTTTTTTAGGGGTGGCCAACCTCCTAAATACTTTACTGCTTCGTCCATCACACTTATTCCCAAAGACACTAACGGTACTTCTTGGGACCATTTTCGACCAATTAGTCTGACTAATGTGGTTTTCAAGATCATAAGTAAGTTCATGGTCTTTAGACTTCAACCCCACCAAGATCACCTTATCATCTTAAATCAAACAAAGATATATCTAGGGTAGGAGTATTATGGATAATGTTCTTTTGACATAGGAGTTGCTGCTAGATTTAGATAGAAAGTGCAAAGGAGGTAATGTTATCTTCAAGCTAGACATACAGAAAGCTTATGACACAATCCATTGGAGTTTTATTGAGGATGTGTTGATTGCTAGAGGCTTTAATACTGCATTCACTCAATTTTTTTTCAGATGGCTTCACTACTACAATAACCTATCCTCATCAATAGGGCTGCTCATGGGTTCTTTAATTCCACTAGGGGAATTTAAACAAGGTGATCCACTTTCACCCACTATATTTATTTTAATCTTTGATTACCTCTTAAGAATGCTAAATGACTCTTCTGAAGCTGCTCCACACAATATTTACAACCATAGATCAAATTTTGTTATTAGTCATCTTGCTTATGCAGATGACATTATAATATTCCTCAAAGCTACCAAACCTTCTGTCAAATTGATCAACAACAGTGTTTACACCTTTATGAATTGCTTTGGGATGAATCTCAACTTATAAAAATGTGGTATAATGCTATGTAAATGGATCAAAGCTCAGGTTGCAGATTGGATTGTTCAAAGATACTGGCTTCAAAATTCAAACTGGTCCATTGAAATTTCTTGGTGTTCCTTTAATCAAAGGCAGAACTAAACAAGTTCAATTTGATGAGGTTGTTTCCAAGATCCATAGACAACTAACCTGCTGGACTGCTTCATTTCATTCTAATGGGGGAAGACTTACACTGCTCAAGAGTGTGCTGGCCACTTTTCCCTCTTACATATTAAAAATGGTTACTATGAAAAAAGTACTCAACTATTGCTGGAGAGGACCTTCAACAGATTCCTGTGGGTTGGTTCTAGACAACAACTGCAGTGGACTAATTGGAGAAAAGTGTGTAAACCTTATTGAAATGGTTGCCTTGGCTTTAAAAGTTTCTGTCAACTACAAAAAATTAATTTTTGCAAGATTTGAATCAACTTTAGAGCACAAACATCATTGTGGGCCCACTTCCTTAAAGGCAAATACTGCAGACACTCTCACTTTATATTGGTTGTTGGAAAACTTGGGGATTCCAAAATCTAGTCTAACATGCTCAAAGTGAAAGATAAAGCTGAATATTTTTTTATATGGTAATTGGGAGAGGGTCAACTCAATTTATGGTTGGATAATTGGAGTGGGGAGCGGAAGCTGCTGCTTTATCTGCATGATAATAGTCAGCTACACCTAAAGGTAGAAAACTGTTAGCAAGAGGTGCAGTGGAATATATTGTTTTTGAATAATATCCTTGATCATCAACATGTCCAAACCATCTTGAAAATTCCAATTGTCTCTTACAGAAAGGACACTCCTATGGTTAAGAAAACAGTTACCCATACAACTACATCCTTTATTTACTAACTATATGATCATGGGCACAAGCTCCAATGATAAAAACAGCTTTGGAACAAATTACTATCACCATCTATGTCTTTCTTTTGCTGGAGGCTCTTCCATCATCTCTTTCCTATAGATGATATACTGAAACACAAGGGAATTAGAGGTCCCTCCTGCTGCAGGTTTTGTAAAAGGGCAGCAGAAACACTCCCACACCTTTTCTTCAGCTGTCCTTTTGTTCAAGAAGTTTGGAAAACAGTATTATCTCACTTTAATATACCAACCATCACTCTTTCATGGAACTCTTTCTTCAGCTGCTGGCAGGACTGGCACAAGCAGAATTTTGATATCATATCTTCTGTGGTCACTTTGTTAGTGAGGATGGCTAGGAACAATGCAAAGTTTGAGGACAACATTCGACCAACACATTTGGTGTCCATCCACTGCCTATCTTTTATAAAAAAACGGATCCAGTGGAAGAACTTTGTTGACCTCATTTATAATGAGTCAATACCCTTTGACCTAAAAAGTCAACTTTGGTCAAAATGGTCAAACCAGACCCAATGACCAACCCTGTTGACCCCATAGGTCAACCTTTTGACCTAAAAAGTCAACTTTGGTCCAAATGGTCAAACCAGACCCAATGACCAACTCTGTTGACCCCATAGGTCAACCTTTTGACCTAAAAAGTTAACTTTAGTCAAAATGGTCAAACCAGACCCAATGACTAACCCTGTTGACCTCATAGGTCACCCTTTTGACCTAAAAGGTCAACTTTGGTCAAAATGGTCAAACCGCACCCAATGACCAACCCTGTTGACCCCATAGGTCACCCTTTTGACCTACAAAGTCAACTTTGGTCAAAATGGTCAAACCAGACCCAATGACCAACCCTGTTAACCCCATAGGTCAAACTTTTGACCTAAAAAGTCAACTTTGGTCGAAATGGTCAAACCAGACCCAATGACCAACCTGTTGACCCCATAGGTCAATCTTTTGACTTAAAAAGTCAACTTTGGTCAAAATGGTCAAACCAGACCCAATGACCAACCTTGTTGACCCCACAGGTCAACCTTTTGACCTAAAAAGTCAACTTTGGTCAAAATGGTCAAACCAGACCAAATGACCAACCCTGTTGACCGCACAGGTTAACCTTTTGACTTAAAAGATCAACTTTGGTCAAAATGGTCAAACCAGACCCAATGACCAACCCTGTTGACCCCATAGGTCAACCTTTTGACCTAAAAAGTCAACTTTGGTCAAAATGGTCAAACCAGACCCAATGACCAACCTATTTGACCCCATAGGTAAACCTTTTGACCTAAAAGTCAACTTTGGTCAAAATGCTTAAACCAGAGCCAATGACTAACCCTGTTGACCCCATAGGTCAACCTTTTGACCTAAAAAGTCAACTTTTGTCAAAATGGTCAAACCAGACTCAATGACCAACCCTGTTGACCCCATAGATCAACCTTTTGACCTAAAAAGTCAACTTTGGTCAAAATGGTCAAACCAGACCAAATGACCAACCCCTGTTGACCCCATAGGTCAACCTTTCGACCTAAAAAGTCAACTTTAGTCAAAATGGTCAAACCAGACCCAATGACCAACCCTGTTCACCCCATAGGTCAACCTTTTGACCTAAAAAGTCAACTTTGGTCAAAATTGTCAAACCATACCCAATGACCAACCCTGTTGACCCCATAGGTCAAACTTTTAACCTAAAAAGTCAACTTTGGTTAAAATGGTCAAACCAGACCCAATGACCAACCTTGTTGACCCCATAGGTGAACCTTTTGACTTAAAAAGTCAACTTTGGTCGAAATGGTCAAACCAGACCAATGACCAACCCTGTTGACCCCACAGGTCAACCTTTCGACCTAAAAAGTCAACTTTGGTCAAAATTGTCAAACCGCACCAAATGACCAACCTCGTTGACCCCACTGAGTCAACCTTTTGACTTAAAAAGTCAACTTTGGTCAAAATGGTCAAACCGCACTCAATGACCAACCCTGTTGACCCCATAGGTCAACCTTTTGACCTAAAAAGTTAACATTGGTCAAAATGGTCAAACCAGACCCAATGACCAACCCATTTGACCCCATTGGTCAACCTTTTGACCTAAAAAGTCAACTTTGGTCAAAATGGTCAAACCAGAGCCAATGACCAACCCTGTTGACCCCATAGGTCAACCTTTTGACCTAAAAAGTCAACTTTTGTCAAAATGGTCAAACTGCATCTAATGAGCAACCCTGTTGACCCCATAGGTCAACCTTTCGACCTAAAAAGTCAACTTTGGTCAAAATGGTCAAACCAGCATCAAATGACCAACCTCGTTGACTCCATAGGTCAACCTTTTGACCTAAAAACTCAACTTTGGTCAAAATGGTCAAACCAGACCCAATGACCAACGCTGTTGACCCCATAGGTCAACCTTTTGACTTAAAAAGTCAACTTTGGTCAAAATGACCAAACTAGACCTAATGACCAATCCTGTTGACCCCATAAGTCAATCCTTTGATCCAATAACATGTTTAAAACCCCACAATGACAAAACTACAAATACTGTGATCAAATCAACCATGATGAGGTTAAAAAGATCACATTGGACATTTTAAAATTAAATTGATCAACCAAGGCTGACTTGAGTTAACCTAGGTCAAAGTTGGTCAACACTTATCTATTTTAATCAAAATAGATAAAAATGAAATAGAAACAACAAAATTAATCAAATAATTAATTTCAAAATTATTTTGATTAATTAAAATGATTATTGATTTAATTTTCAATATTTTAATTAAATGACATAATTAATTAAAATGAAAATTAAATTAAAATCATAAAATAACAAAAATAACAAAATTAATCAATTAATTAATTTGAAATTACTTTCAATTAACAAATTGATTAATAAAACAATTTCTAACAATTTTAATTAATAACCTAATGGAAATTAAAAGATATGAAATGACACATAGCCTTCCCATGATTTATTAGGCTAAAATCAAATTAAATCCATCTTAAGACATAATTAACACATGATAAGACCAAGCTTAAAACCATTTAACCATGGGTTAACACCCATCATGATGGGTAAAGTGAGGTGTCTCTTCCTCCTTCACCCTAAACCATGACTCACCATCACTTAGCCATGAGGTGGCCGGCCAACTCAAAGCCTCATCTCCCACCTCCGAAGCTAGCCAATGGAGAGAGAACCAAACTTAAACCCACCCCTCACCATGGTTAAATGGAATCATGAGAGGAGAGCATATGTGTCACCATTTGCTAAGGCTAGAGGGTGATGTGTAAGCTCATAAGGAGGAGAAATTACAGCTCATTACAAAATTTAATATCTTTTTATCTAGATGTCACAAAAATATGATAAAAATACCTCTGGAAAGCTCTTGAGGAGAAGAAAATTATAAAATAAAAATCATAATTTTATTCCCATTATTTAATTTTTAAATAATTAAATACTCTCTGGAGTATTTTAATTATTAAAAATTATTTATAAATAAAAAAAATATGAAACTTTGAGGCATTTATCTTTATGCTCTTAGGGATCTTTCATGATTTTTCCAAGGACAAAAAACATGTCTATGACACTTTTCTCTAATTTTCAAGACATCTTGTAATTATTTCAAATAATAATTATAAAAATTGAAAATTAAGAAAAATAAAAATGGAAATGACCAGAAATGTTATGGCAACAGAAACTAACCCTAATAAAATCATTTCTAATTCATAAAAATAACTTTAAGTGACATTTTAAAATTTAGGGTTAAGATTCTTTAATAATTTAATAATTATTAATCCTAAAAATAACCTTTTTATAAACTTAGCTTATTTTCCTTAATAATCTAAGTTTGAAATGAATCTAGTCTATGATAGGCTAATGGAAAACTTTAATTAAGTTTAAAATGACAAAATTAAACTTAATTAGGTTTAAAACATCATTTAAACCTATTAAACTTTAAATTTAATTAATTAAGTCTAAAATGACAAAATTAGACTTACTTAGGTTTAAAACATCATTTAAACCTATTAAACCTTAAATTTAATTAATTAAGTCTAAAATGACAAAATTAGACTTAATTAGGTTTAAAACATCATTTAAACCTATTAAACTTCAAATTTAATTAATTAAGTCTAAAATGACAAAATTAAACTTAATTAGGTTTAAAACATCATTTAAACCTATTAAACCTTAAATTTAATTAATTAAGTCTAAAATAACAAAATTAGACTTAATTAGGTTTAAAACATCATTTAAACCTATTAAACTTTAAATTTAATTAATTAAGTCTAAAATGACAAAATTAGACTTAATTAGGTTTAAAACATCATTTAAACCTATTAAACTTTAAATTTAATTAATTAAGTCTAAAATGACAAAATTAGACTTAATTAGGTTTAAAACATCATTTAAACATATTAAACCTTAAATTTAATTTATTAAGTCTAAAATGACAAAATTAGACTTAATTAGGTTTAAAACAGCATTTAAACCTATTTAATCTTAAATTTAATTAATTAAGGCTAAAATGACAAAATTAGACTTAATTAAGTTTAAAACATCATTTAAACCTACTTAATCGTAAACTTAATTAATTAAGTTTAAAATGACAAAATTAGACTTAATTAGGTTTAAAATATCATTTAAACCTATTAAACCCAACCCAAAATTCAATTAATTAAGTCCAAAATGATAAAATTAGACTTAATTAAGTTTAGAATATCATTTAAACCTATTTAATTAAATCAATTAAACCTTACCTAAATTAGGTTTAATTAACCTTAAACAATTACACTTAACTCATAATAAGTCTAATTAAATCAATTAAACCTTACCTAAATTAGGTTTAATTAACCTTAAATAATTAGACTTAACCCATAATAAGTCTAATTAAATCAATTAAACCTTACCTAAATTAGGTTTAATTAACCTTAAATAATTAGACTTAACCCATAATAAGTCTAATTAATTAATCAAACCTTACCTAAATTAGGTTTAATTAACCTTAAATAATTAGACTTAACCCATAATAAGTCTAATAAATCAATCAAACCTTACCTAAATTAGGTTTAATTAACCTTAAACAATTAGACTTAACCCATAATAAGTCTAATTAAATCAATTAAACCTTACCTAAATTAGGTTTAATTAACCTTAAACAATTAGACTTAACCTATAATAAGTCTAATTAAATCAATTAAACCTTACCTAAATTAGGTTTAATTAACCTTAAACAATTAGACTTAACCCATAATAAGTCTAATTAAATCAATTAAACCTTACCTAAATTAGGTTTAATTATCCTTAAATAATTAGACTTAGCCCATAATAAGTCTAATTAATTAATTAAACCTTACCTAAATTAGGTTTAATTAACCTTAAATAATTAGACTTAACCCATAATAAGTCTAATTAATTAATTAAACCTTATCTAAATTAGGTTTAATTAACCTTAAATAATCAAATCTAAATCAAACTTAAGTCTAACTTACACTAGACTTATGTCAAACCAAACTTAGGTTCAACTTAACATAAACCTAAGTCAAACCTAAACCTAACTTAAGTCTAACCTACACTAAACTTAAGTCAAACCAAACTTAGGTTCAACTCAACATAAACCTAAGTCAAACCTAAACCTAACTTAAATTTAACCTACACTAGGCTTAAGTCAAACCAAACCTAGGTTTAACTCAACATAAACCTAAGTAAAACCTAAACCTAACTTAAGTCTAACCTACACTAGGCTTAAGTCAAACCAAACTTAGGTTCAACTCAACTTAAGTCAAACCTAAACCTAACTTAAGTCTAACCTACATTAGACTTAAGTTAAACCAAACTCAGATTCAACCTGACATGAATCTAAGTCTAACCCAAACACAACTTAAGTCTAACCCATGTTAGACTTAAGTCAAACTAAACTTAGGTTCAACCCGACATGAACTTAAGTCTGACCTAAACTCAATGTAAGTTCAATCCATATTGAACTCAAGTCAACTTTAAATATAGGTTCAACTTAAACTTAAGTCAAATCTTAACTTAAGACCAAACTATATTAAACTTTTAATCCAACTTAATTCAAACCTATATTCAATTAAGTCTAACATCCTAGACTTAATTAAATCATCAAGCAATTAAGATTTAAAACAACAAATCATGAACCTAAGTCTAATTTATTAGACATAATGTCTTAATAAACTACAGCTAAACAGACTTAATTAAAACTTAAGCCTTATCTAAAAAAGGACTTAGATGGCCTGCAATTCTAATTAAGTCTAATTTATTAGACTTGATTAACCTTTAGGTCCTATTTAAACAAGGCTTAAAATTTAATTAAGTCTATTCTAAAGTTAAAACCTTTTAACTTAAGTTCAGACAGACATGAACTTAAGTTAATTAGATTCAATCAACATTGAATCTAACTTAGGTTCAACCAGACATGAATCCAAGTTAATTCAATCAATATTGAATCTAACTTAAAACCTTTTAACTTAAGTTCATACGGACATGAACTTAAGTTAATTAGATTCAATCAACATCGAATCTAGCTTAGAGTTCAACCGCACATGAATCCAAGTTAATTCAATCAATATTGAATCTAATTTAAAACCTTTTAACTTAAGTTCATACAGACATGAACTTAAGTTAAATAGATTCAATCAACATTGAATCTAACTTAGGTTCAACCAGACATGAATTCAAGTTAATTCAATCAATATTGAATCTAACATTAAACCTTTTAACTTAAGTTCAGACGGATATGAACTCAAATTAATTAAATTCAATCAACATTGAATTTAAGTTAGGTTCAACCAGACATGAGCCCAAGTTAATTCAATCAATATTGAATCTAACTTTCAACCTTTTAACTTAAGTTCAGACAGACATTAACTCAAGTTAATCTAAACCAAACCTTTTAACTTAAGTTCAGATAGATATGAACTCAAGTTAATCTAACCCAACTTTCAACTCAAATTCAAACAGACATAAATTCAAAATTCAAGTTTAAACGTAAATCAAGACATAAATTCAACATTTCAAACCAAAATCAACATAACCGACAAAAATTAGACATTTCAAACATAAATCGACATAACAGACATAAATTTGACATTTCAAACATAAATAGACATAACAGACATAAATTTGACATTTCAAACCAAAAATCGACATAGCAGATATAAATTTGACATTTCAAACCAAAATCAACATAACCGACATAAATTCGACATTTCAAATATAAATTGACATAACCGACATAAAATTGACATTCAAATATAAATTTGATAAATATCGATATTAAATGAAATTAATCCAATATTTCGACAAAATTAAACATTAATCAATATAATTTGACCAAAATCGACATCCAGGACATGTTAAATCAAGACAATGAACATGACATTATTTTCTGACAATCTTTTCTTTTCAGAGTGAAGACAAAAAGTTTCGTTTAGATTTTCTTTGCATGTTATAGGATGTGTTAACTCTGTTTTGCAGGACGACATTCTGGACAAACAACAACAAAAATAAAACTTTTAGGATAGTCACCAAAACAAAACAAAAACAACGACATGGAAAACAACAACAAAACTTTTAAGATAACGACATGAAAAACAAAATCAAAACTTCAAAATAATAAATATGACATGACACTTAGGAGTGATAGTGGGTACATCTCTCCTTAAAAATAAAATTTTAGAAAACAAATGATTGACATTAATCAGAAGTTTTCTTGAACAATTAAAAATTGTTTAAGATGTAATTAACTATAGAAGCTTGCTTCTATAGGAGATCCAAAAGAACCAACAATAGAAATCTCTGGTTTTCTATGATTTTCCTTATATGAAAATTCTAGGATATATTATTCTAGGATACTCTTTTATAAGGATTATCATAAACATCCTTTTCTACTATTAGCCCTAAATTCCTCAAATCTATCAAGGGATTTATAGGAATAAAATTAGGCTACTATTAGATGGCGACTCCTCAATATCGACATTCCACACAAATCTCTTTTCATCACGTCGACAAACTTCCCCAACATACTCCCACAAGTTCTGAACTCCTTCACTATTAGTACAAAGCTGGTCTATTGGCAGAAACCTTAAAGAGGTTGGATTAAAATCAATACTAAAGGCAGCTATCTCTCTTTAAAGTCTAGTATTGGGGCAGTTTTTAGAAATTGGAATGGCCACTATTTTTTATATCTACAAACTCCAGTTTTTGCTAGTAATTCATTGGAAGCTGAAACCTTGGTTGTATATTGGGCTCTGATTGCTTCTTTTAGAAAACAACCACGTTGTATCATTATGGAATCTGATTCCTAACTGCTGATTGATATTTTGACACATAGAACTCCTTGTCCATGGTTTTTAATACCCTGACTACAGGAAATTGAATAGATTTCCACCTCTCTTACTGTTATTTTTCAGTTTATTTACAGGGAAGGTAACAAGCTAGCAAATTGGTTTGCTAAGACTACTATGCATTCTGAAATTCCTACAGCTTCTACTTGTTTATCTCCCAATCTTTTGTTTTTACTACATGGAGATGTCTTAGGCCTTTCCTATGTCAGAGTTTTGTAAAAAGCAAAAAATATATAAATTCTTATATTTTGTCTAGGAGTTAGCTTTTCCTTTTTTGTGTGGAGCTGTATTGTGGAAGAGAACCCTATAGGATTTCAATGTATTTTTTTCTTTTTTTGTTGGGGTTCCTTTTTCCCTCTCTTTTTTTTACACCAAATTTAGTTAAACATGTAGGGAGCCATGACTTTCTCCTTCCCTCAATATAAATATATTGCAATTTTTTAACCATCATATTTTATATTCTATTGGAACTGTTTTGGGAAGACCTCTAAAGATTGATCTTCCCACTTTTCATCTTACAAGACCATTTGCTGCTAGAATTTTAGTTGAAAGGGATGTGACTCTCCCTGATGTGAATGAGGAATGAATTGGAACAACCCACAATGGCTATTGGCAGTCCATTATAATGGAACAAAGGTCCTATTTTTGTCATCATTGTAGGATGCTTTGGCATACTCAAGATAAATGTTATAGACTTCATTCGGATTTGAGTTTCAAAGGGAGAAATATTCAAGCCTAAAGCAAATGTTGAAGATTCTAAGGCTCCAAGTGATGATGAGAGTATTCAAGCAGTACATATTCAAGTAATAAATATTTCTTATGTTGATAAATATGTTGTTGATCTTGATGAAGTCCAGATTCACAATGAAATGCCTGCTGAGGTTCATATTTCTGAGGGGAAAAAGGTTATTGATACTGATATTGATATTATTAACAAGGAGTTAAATAATTTGGAAGTTCCTGAAAATGCTACTGTAAAGTTAAATGTTGTTGCTGCTATTTCTGAATCTGATGACAGAACTTTTATAAATTCTGATTTGAGTATTCCTCCTGTTGCTGAAGTGGTTCCATCTATTATTGAGTATCCTGCTTTTCAACCCTCTAGAAGTGGTAATGCTGATGGAGATGTGTTAAATTTAGTTAGAAATGAGATGGAAGAAGATTGGTTAGTGCAAAAGCATAAGAAGAAGAAAAATTTGAAAATGAGGCATCTCAGTGAGGACAATATCATTTTACCTGATGGATTTCCAAAGTTGCAAAAGGCTAACTTCCTCTCTAGGCTGACTAGAGCAGGAAAGCAAGCTGCTCATGATTAACTTTTTGTGTTGGAACATTAGGGGAGTTGCTAAGCGTGGCTACCTTAATAGGGTTATCAATTTAAATAAGATTAAAAAGTTTTTGGCTTTTGTCTTTTTAGAGCCTTTAGTAGTAAAAAATTTGAGTAGATTTACTCAAAAATTTCTTAGTTTTGTTTTCAAGAACAATTGCTCTAATAAAATTTGGCTTTTCTCTAGAAAAGAAGTGAAAGTTGATGTTTTAATTGATGATGCTCAATTCCTACACATTTATTTTGAAGTAGAACAGTTGAAAGGTTTTGCCACATTTGTATATGCTGGGACTTCTAATGATGACTAAAGATTGTTATGGGAGAACTTACTTTCTATTAGTGCTAATATGAATGATTGTTGGCTTGTGGGGGGAGATTTTAATTGTATTGTAAGTCTAAATGAAAAGAAGGGTGGCAGAAATCCAGATTTTAACAAGATGATAAAGATTCTTTCAATATTCATGATGCAAAACTCTTTGATTTAGGTTTTGAAGGAACTTCTTTTACATGGAGACGGGGTTCTATTTGGGAAAGATTGGATAGGTTCCTGGTGAACCAGTAATGGCTTGATTTATCTTATGTTTCTAAAGTTATTCATCTTCCTAGAATTGGATCTGATCATAATCCTTTATTGTTGAAGTTTGCTTTCACTCATAAGCCTAAATCTAATGTATTTAGATTCCTTAATGTTTGATCTTCTCATCCTTCTTATAAATCTATTATTGAGGAGAATTGGCATCTATCTGATAGTTTTGTGGACAAACCTATGGTCAAATTATGGTTATTGGAAAAGAAGATGGTAAAAATTCTGAAAGACTGGAATTTTCAGACTTTTGGTAATGTCCATCTTAAAGTCAAACAAGCAGAAGTTCTGGTGAATCAAAAGGAGATGGAATTGGATGCTGGAATTATTACTGAAGATCTGATTATTGAAGCATATGAAAATCTTAATTCTGCCATTGCACAAGAGGAAGATTTCTTGAAACAGAAGGCTGCGACTTATTGGTTTATTCATGGGGACCAAAATTTTAAGTTCTTTCATTCTATTATTAAATATAGAATATCATTAAATTTGATTGATAAAATCCAAGATTCTAATGGTAATTGGCTCACTAATTATAAGGAGATTACTGATAGTAAGGTTGTGTATTTTCAAAATTTATTTTCTGCTCAAAATTGTGATTCTGACTGTTTTCAGAATTTTGCTAAATTATTTGCTGAAAATGGTATGATTTGTGGTGGTAATGGAGTTCTCTTCTATTCCTCATGAAAAGAAGATTTATGAGGCTTTGGCATCTATTGACAATGATACAACTACTGGTTCTGATGGTTTTACCTCTGATTTTTATATAACGAATTGGAAGATTTTAAAAAATTCAGTAACTGAGGCTATTAAAAGTTTTTTTGCTGGTGATCAAATTCCAAAATATTTTACTTCAACTACTATTATCTTGATTCATAAAGATAAGAAAAGAAGTGTTTGGCAGGATTATAGACCTGTTAGTCTTTCTAATACTTTTACTAAGATTATTAGAAAGATTGTGGTTTCTAGGCTGCAACTTGTACTACATTCATTGATTGCTGATAACCAGTCTGCATTTGTGAAAGGAATGTGTATCAATGACAATGTATTGCTTTCCCAAGAGTTATTAACTGATATTGATAGGTCTTGTGGAGGAAGTAATGTCATTTTCAAACTGGATCTTGCCAAAGCACATGATACAATTAGTTGGGAATTTATTATGAAGGTGCTAGCTGCAAGAGAGTTTTCTCAGGATTTTTGTGTTTTAATTCAAAGATGGTTGAGTAACAATTTCTATAGTATTTTAATTAATGGAGAGACTCATGGTTTCTTCCAATCTGAAAGGGGTCTTAAACAAGGAGATTCCCTATCACCTACCATCTTCATTTTAGCTTTTGACTCCTTATCAAGAATGCTTAATAAATTACATTAAGTGCATCCTTATATGAGATTCCAGCAAAGATCTGATTGTGTGATTAGCCATTTAACCTATGCAGATGACGTAATGGCCTTTCTAATGGCAGTAAAAATGCTGTCAAAAAGTTTATGAAGACATTATAGCAGTTTGAATCTTTTTTTGGAATGAACATTAATAAATCAAATTGTTATTTTCTGCCTAGTAGTAAGATGCATGGGGATATGAAAAACTGTATAATTTATTATACTGGATTTAAAGAGGCTCAATACCCTCTTAAATATTTGGGATTCCCTCTCATTAAAGGTAAAAGGAAAATGTCACATTTTGATGATATTGTTGATAAAATTTCTTCCTAAATTAATAGTTGGACTACCTCTTTCTTATCTAATGGTGGAAGGATTGATTTATTAAAGCAAGTTCTCTCAGCCTTTCCAATCTCTACTTTAAAAATGGTAAAATTAAAGAAAAGTAAAGGCTTCTTTCTACTATGTTCAATAAATTTCTATGGGAAGGTAGCCATAAGCAGATACATTGGTCTAACTGGGATAAAATTTGTAAACCATTTGACTGTGGAGGACTGGGTTTTAGGAATTTTCAGCATATGAGTTTTATTTTCCATTGTAAACAATGGATTAGATTCAGGATGCAAAATTCTTTATGGGCCAGATTCTTGTATGGGAAATACTATTTTAAAGGTGTACATCCTTCTCAGGTTCTGCCAAAAGCTGGGGATTCAAAGAATTGGAAAGAACTTTTTAAAATAAAAGATAAGGCTGAAGACTTGTTTGTTTAGGAAGTGGGAGAGGGGGAGATTAACTTCCAGTATGAAAATTGGCTGTTGAATGGATGTCTTAAGGAACAAAGAGGATTGCATTCACAAAAATTGAGAATTGCTAATTGTTGGTCTAATAATGAATGGAATTGTGATATCGTGAATCAGTTGGTTGATAAAGATACTGCTAGAAGAATATTGAATACTTCTTTTATTTCTTCTTAAAAAAGATAGATTGGTTATTAAGAATTATTCTAGACAATCTTTGTCTAAATTTATTTATAAATTTTATTTCGGTTGGAATAAGGCTGAATGGGGTGATTTAATTTGGAACAAATTTTTATCTTCTTCAATTTCCTTTTGTTGTTGGAGAATGTCTAGGAAGTTCCAACCTACTGATGATATTATGAAATTGAAAGGATTAAGAAGTCCTTCTATGTGTCACTTATTCCATAAGGAGGACGAGAGTATTGATCATCTCTTTATTCATTGTTGTTTTTCTCATGAAGTTTGGAAAGAGGTTCTAGGCTTTCTAAATTCAGTCTCTAAACTTCATAATTGGCTTAATATTTTTGTTTGTTTCAATGATTGGAAATTACAAAGGGATTTTTATATCCCTTTGATAATTTTTTGGTTTATTTGGGTGACAAGAAATAATCGGATTCATGACAGTAAAATGCCATCTGTTTCTGGAGATCTATAAATAGAGGACCATTCTACAACCAAGGAAGAGGGAGAATTAATTAAAAAATAATTAATTAAGAGTTGTTAAGTAAAGTGTCTTATTCTTTTCTTCTTCTTTATTTTAGTGAGAGTTCAGTGTGAATTCGGGAGTCAAAGTCCTGTTAGAGTCTATGGAGTCAGAGAAACTTCAAAAGATTACTTGAATTACATTTCAGATAAGTATTTATATCTTGTTTCTTAAGTTTAGTTATTTGGATTTGAATTATATGAATATGATTTGTGGTGTAATTTCTTTGCTTTCTGAGTAGAGTTTTTTTCATTCTCCCTACGAATATGAAATGATTTAATAACATATTTAATTCAGATTTGAGAACTTAATTCCTTATTTTCTAAAAATTTATGATGGCATTGTACCTAATCTTAATTTACTTTACAAATTGGTCTCTTGTATTGTTAAAAACTGTGGAGAATTCTTAAGATCTGACCGTGGGCTAAGATATTTTAACTTGTATGTATCACATTTCTCTTTGAAAGGTAGATAATAAATCCTTAAAAGGGGAGGTACAAATAAATAAGAAGTTAATCTTTAATGGGTATAGAATTGATTTTTGTTTTTAGTGTGACAGACTAAATTCAATCAATTTGATTTTACAAAAGAGGTGATAGGTCACTTGTAGGCCAGACCATAGGCAACCTTTTGGGGGGGGGGGGGGAACCTAGAAGTGAGAGTCTAGAATTTCGTCTATTTCTACTAATAATACATCCTAATCCAATCTTTAAAAACTACCTAATGTTCTTTATGATCTGGACCAAAGGGTTAAAGATATATATGCTCCTATTTGTGACAATACCACATTTTTAAAGTTTTCAACTAATTTTAACTGCTTATTAATCATGGAATATTTCTTATGGGGAAAGAATTTTTGTTTATTGTTTTATTACATGCTAATTTTCATATTCTGAATATTTTAATTAGTTTTAAATTAAAAGATTTTAATTAATAGTTTTCTTTCTTTTAATTTTATTATTCCTCGTGGCATTGATATCTGGAGTTTTAAAAATGAAAACTCTATATTACTTGAAATGGTACGTAGACTTGCGTAGTACCCCTATTGTACGATTTATATTTATTTATAAAAACTTTAATCTTTACTTATCATACATCAATAGCTTAATATGATTTGGGGTCAAGTCTGACCATAATTTTATGAGCTATTTTACTTACGTAATTGTGGTTGGGTCACCTGTAAGGAAGGAGATGATGACAAGGAAGAAGATGATTAATATTGTTATATTATTTTGACTTATGTTATGTGATGTGATGTATGTGTGGACTATTTCTATTTTCATTATTGTTGTGTTAATATCATTTGTGGATGTTATGGAGGACTACATTCGTCTATCATTTTGTTGTAATAGTTGCTGAAACACTATAGTTTGTGTTTATTCTAGTTGTGGATGCTGTGTTTCAATAATATGTGATGTGATTGTTTGTGGTATTAAATGTGAAGGTGATTTGTAAGTGTATTTTGTTTATTAACTTAGAACATTTTACAAAAATTATTTACGAAGGTTTTTAAATGCTATTAAAATCCACTAATTAAAATTCATGCTTGAATTTTCAATTTACTACCATATATAAGTGTTAGTTATGAAGTTCTGTTTAAGTGTGTGAATTTAATTTTATGTCCTCCACTACTTCAGAAGTCTTTTGAGTTTCTTTTTATAAAATGAAAAATTGTTTATATTTTGAATTTATTCATTTTCATTCATGTTTTTAATACATGCATATTTAGGATATTAAAAATTCCTGCAAGTTGAATATTTATAGTTTTTTGTTCCTACTCTTGTATGTTGTTACTATTTTTAATTGTTTCATTATAATGGAAATTTTAAAGTTTGGGGTGGAATGAGAAACAATTTTTCAAAAACTAAAATTTTATTTGTTCTCAAATGTACTAAAACTTATTTTGAATAAAAATTATTATGTGTATGAAGTCATTTTATGGAAATAAAATTTTAAATATAGAAATGAGTAAGAGCTTTTAGTTAAAATCTATAGTATTGATGAAAAATTTAAAGTTAAAAATTTCTTAGTGAAGAGATAATGAAAATTTTGTAACCATCATTAGTAGGAAAAGTTATATTTTTGGAAAAAATATGAAGGATTAAACTTTTATTTTTAATGGTTAAATTTCTTTTATTGGAAATAATTTTCAAAACTTTTAGTAAATTTCTAAGTTAAAAGATATATATCTACCTTATGCTTTAGGAAAGGAAGGGTGGAATTCAAAATCATTAAAGACCTATCTTGATACAATAATCCTGGCCTGATAAAAAAAAAGATGAAAAAATAAAGAAAAGAAAATTAAAAAATAGTATGTGAAAAGGAATGAGAAGCTTGAGGATTCAAGGACCTAATAAAAAATTAGTTCCACTCCTGATTCTTTTAGAGTATAAGATTTGATGAAAATCTTGAAGCTTCCAAATATAAAAAGTGAGTATAATTATTTTTAGTAAAGATTTTTAAGTAAAGAAAATAAAATGCCTAATCCCTATATTTTGAAAAATCAATAATAATTTTTGAATAAGATAGGAACTAGTATTTTTCGTTAATGTTTACTTATGCGATTTCTAAACTTTAAATTGCTCTCATTTACTTAATTTTTTTTTAATATGGACAACTACATTTCTAGAAAAAGATTTTAAAAACTCCTAAACAAAGTCATCAACATAATTTGAATGTGTGATTTTTATATAATGAAAGTGTCACTTGAGGACAAGTAATATTTCAAATATATAGTGTTTTTATAGTGTCTTTATGCACATATTTATGCCTATTTTTAATGATATTAAACTTTAATGGAAGTTATTTTATGTATTTTCCTTACAAGTATGATTAAATGGATGATTGTGATGAAAACAAGGAAAATGATCAAATTTGGAACAAAAATTGAGAAAATTGGAGGAGTGATATGTGGCGGCTAAGCATTAGAACCCACGCTGACGTGCCAAGGCCCCGCGGCTATGCGGCACAGTTTGGAGCTTACGCGCCTGTAGGCTCGCTGCTAAGTGCATGTACCCCATGCTTACATGTGACAGTTAAAAAAGGGAAGTTATTTTAATTTAGGTGCCATTTTGAAGAGTTTTTGAAGCACCTCTTGGTGAGAATGTAGGTAACCACCTATTGGTGCCAAACTCAATTCAAATTGCTCTTGAATGGATGGATATCTCGGAAGATACATTGAATCGGGACACAATTTGATAAGATACAAAGACACCTTTTGGAAAAGTATTAAAAGAGGTCTTAAAGATCAAAGAAATGTTTGTCGTTGGAGGGGTGTGGTCAGTATTTAAGAGTGAGGTTTATGTTAAAGAGTTATTGTAGAACACACCTCTCCACTGCACCATCTTTACTTCATTTTAAATAGTTTGTTTTAGAAGTAGAATTGAGATTTGAAGTCTACTGAGTTGGGCGCCAACCTCTTAAGAGTATTGTAAGGGGAAGTCAAGTTTTCAAAAGAACTTCAAGAGTTTTGTGGAGAGGATTTATAAATAAGTCTTTATCTTTGTATAACATTTGTTTTTTAATTAAGACTTCTTGTGTTATCACTATTATTTCTACTTTTAAACCATGTTATGATTGTATTTTCTCCATGAATTCTTAGTAGTTTTATTTATCTTTTTTCCTTAAAGTGATGAAGTAATTAAGTTATGTAAGTATGTTATGTGAAGTATAAGATTTCAATGTTCGAAGAAGTTGTGATGATTCAAAACCTTGCACTTTATGTACTTCTTGATTTAGCTAAATAAGATGTTAAAATATGTTGTGAGAACATGTACGATCCAGTGTGATATTGTCTCAGTCAACAATTAGAAAGAATCACATGAGATTGTATGGGTGAGAATGTAATCCATATGGTTAAGTGCAAATACATAGGGAAATATACTTTGATGGGTGTAGAATAAGAGGACTTTAGAGTGACAGGCTAAACCCCCAATTTAATTTATTGTTTTATGTTTTAATATGAGATGTTAGCTCCCAGGTGGAGGGAATCGATGAAAATCTAGAGTTAGAGCTACTATCTTTCATGCTTAACCCATCTTCAAGATTTTAGAACAGTAAATTAACCTAATTCTTTATAGCATCTCTAGAAAGGGTAAAGAATATTATTGCTTCTATTTGGCACAACACATTTCTAGATACTTCCACAACAAATATTTTTCATAACATATTATTGATTCATAAAAAGGAAAAAGATATTTTCATTTGCATAAGCTTTCATCATACAAAAGTTTAAGTTAAGTAGTTGTTTACTTTTATTTCAAATTATAAAATCAACAAAAATAATCGAATTATATTTCCTAAAATATTACCTTAGGTTTTAGTAAGTTCTTTTCTAAAAGTAAAAAGTTGATTTTTCGTTTCTAATCAGAAGGAATTTTTCTTTATTAATTACTTTCCTTGTGGGTTCGATATCTCGGGGCTTAATTAGAATGTTCTATATTACTTGATAAATGATGCGTATACTTGCGTAGTATCCACATTATAAAATCATTAAAAAGTATTAATATATATATATATATATATATATATATATATATATATATATATATATATATATATATATCAAGGAATTTTTTTTTATTAATTACTTTCCCTGTGGGTTCGATATCTCGGGGCTTAATTAGAATGTTCTATATTACTTGATAAATGATACGTATACTTGCGTAGTGTCCACATTATAAAATCATTAAAAAGAAGTATTAATATATATATATATATGTATGTATATATATATATATATATATATATATATATATGGCTCCCTAAATGTTAATAAGAAGGGGTGTACAAGAATATTGGGGGTCTCCAAAGTAAGGGGAGCCACATACCACACATACATCTTCCCACACCGAAAACAAAAAAAAGTACATAAACAGGTATACCAATATATATAGTATGTCAATATATATATGAGTATAAGCTATAAAATAAAAGAACAAAAAAGCTGAGAAGATTACAAAGCCTTAAAGTAAGGCAGTCCTATTCTACCTCCATATATTAATCTAGCTAGAGGAGGTGGGGGTGAGTAGCAATAGTAAGGGATTCATCAAAATTTCCTTGGGTAGCCAGCCAATGAGCAAGAGGATTGGCTTCCCTAGGAGTGTGGACAAAATTGCAGCCGGTAGAAAGAAAACAAGGAGCCATCCGACCATTCCATCTATGTATCTACCAGGGGGGTTTTAGTACTTTGCATGAACTTATGCAACTGAGAGAATCAGATTCCACAATGTCAGGGCTAATGTTGCATCTATGAGCAATCAGAAGTACCCAATAAATGGCAATGATTTCTGCTTCCAAAGCAACTTCAGCACAGGTAGGGGAGGAGAAGAATAATTAGCAGTTTCCATGGGAGTCCTTGAATAGACCTCCAAAACCAGTAGAGGTATTGCAGTAATTGCCAACAATATTTGCTTTAATCCATGGAGGTGTTGGAGGTGTCCAAGAAATTACAGAAACAAGTTGTCTCTGAAGATGAGTGGCAAGGCTCCATTTGGTACAAATGTTCAGAAAATTGTGATGTTGAATGAGTTTATGAATATATGATTGAAATTCCTCACAAAAAAAGGAAGCCATAGGAGCTTGCTCCTCAAATCTAACTTTGTTTCTGTTCATCCAGATGAACAAAGCCATTAAAAATAAGTTAGCTTTTGTCCATTCCTCCCAGAAAATAGTGAAAGAGTCCCAACTTAAAAGTAAAGCATCCACCTATAAAGAATTCAGCAAATTGTGCCAAACAGTTTGAGAGAATGGGAAACCAAAGAAGAGGTGTTCCAGAGATCCTTCAGCAGGGTGACATAATGAACAGCAAGATGGTCCTCTTAGACCCTTTAATTTTAGGATATCATCAGTAGGAAGCATTTTATGCCATAGTCTCCAACGAAAGAATGACATAGAAGGGGTCAAGAGTTTGCCCCTGAGAGCCTGACCCCACACAACATGTGGCCAGCTATAAAATTGGTGGTAAATAAAGGGAGTGAGGTTTTGAGAGTGGGGGTTCTTGGTAATAAGTTTATCTTTGATGCCAGGGTTAAAGGGAGTGTTTACCACCTGATGTGTTTGTTCTCTGGTCAGAATGCTAGTAATAAGATTGCAGTTCAACGGGTTGTCCATCCAGAAGTCTTTCACCCTTGTGTTGGTATTAGTCTGGAAGTGATAACAAGATAATTTTTCACCATTCCAAAGCCACTTGTCAAGCCAGAAATGGATATTCCCTTCTCCTAATTCCCAATTGAAAAGATTTTCAGCCTGAGTTTTAATAGATATCAACTTATTCCATAATATAGAGTCACCCAACTTTGGTGTGGCAGCAGATGGATGGACAAACTTATAGTACTTCCCCATCATAAACTTGGCCCATGAGCAGTCTTGAGCTCGAAAACGAATCTAGGTTTTACAGAAATAAATAAATCTCATATGTGTGAAGTCCCTGAAGCCTAAACCTCCCGCAGATAAAGGTTTACATACTTTCTCCCAGGAAAGCCAATGAAGTTGTCTGTGAAGCCCAACCCAAAGAAATTTATTGAAAATCTTACCCAAGAGATTTTGAGTAGTTTTCTTCATACAAAATATCTTTAGAGAATAAGAAGGAATGGATAATAGAATGCTTTTAAGGAGTGTGATTCTTCCCCCATTAGACAAAAAAGAATTAGTCCAACAGGAGTTGAACACCAAGATAGGTAAAAGGGAGATGAGCATGAGTGAATCCAGTGAATTCAGAAATCCAGTGGTGAATCTGGGTGGGAACATTTATACTAATGAAAAAATTACATTTATGTAGATTGAGTTCCATCCCAGAAGCCAGCTGGAAATGATGGAGGACATGATTCACAGCTCTGATAGCAGGCCTAGAAGCCTTAGAAAAGATAATAATGTCATCAGCATAGGACAAATGACTGATACTCATCTTAGATTTGTGATGATAAGCTAAATGTGGAGACTGATGAAACAAGGCATCAAGTAATCTTGATATATAGTCAAAAGAAAGAATAAATATTGTGGGAGAGAGGGGATCCCCTTATTTGATTCCCCTAGTAGCACTAAAAAAACCATGACTTCTTACATTTACCATCACATAAGAAGCATTGCAGTTTAGCCATCTACTAATCAAATTAACAAATTCATGTTGGAAACCCCTAGCAGTCAGAGTCTTCAGGATGAAGGCCTAGCTGATGGTATCAAATGCCTTCTTGATGTCTAGTTTAAAAATAGCATTGTTACCCCTGCACTTCTTATCCAAATCAAGTAACAACTCCTAGGCTAATAATATATTATCAAAAATAGATCTGCCTTTGACAAAGGAAACCTGGTTGGCTTTGATGAGATGAGACAGATGAGGTTGGAGTCTGCTAACAAGTATCTTGCTAATAATCTTAGAGATGACTGTAGTCAAGCTAATGGGTATGAAATCACCCCTAACAGATCTACTGTTGTTATTAGGGATCAAAATAATAGTGGAATAAGTAAAATACTTGGGAGGGTCAATCCCTTGGAAAAAACACTGCACTGCAGAAACAACATCTTGTCCAATGATATTCCAGCTAGCTTTATAAAAAGATGAGGTGAAGCCATCAGGTCCAGCTGCTTTGTTGCCATAAATAGAGTCAAGAGCTGTTTTGATTTAAGCCTCTAAAGGAGGCTGAGTGGGAAGTAGATTATTCACAAAATGATGATCCTCCTGAAAAAGAGAAGAGTTGAGGTGAGATCTTTATGGAGAATTGTCAGTAAAAAGTTCTTTGAAGTGATTTACTACATCAGCAGCAATAACATCAGAATCAGATAACTTGAGCCCAGAAGAGTTAATTATATTAAGAATCATGTTTCATTTCTTCCTGTAGGTGATGCATGCATCATAGAACTTAGTATTTCTGTCTACATCCACAAATTTGGTGATAGTAGCCTTTTGTTTAAGAAAGAGATCTTGAAAAGTGATTTCAGAATGCAAGTTTTCATTTGTTGCATGCAGTTTAGCTTTGAATTAGTACCTTGTTGAAACCCAACCTCTAAGTTTAGAACATCCCTCTCACCTATCTTGATGTTTTCCTCTACATTACCAAAAGTGGTCCAGTTCCAAGAGCTGAAATGAGCAGCTGTCTTTTTCTGTAATTACCAAAGAGTAGTCCATGGGTTTGTATTATTCTCAGCTTTCCAAATCGTTAACATCTAAGACAGAAAATCTGGATGCTTTAGCCACATGTTTTGGAATCTAAAGGGGCCACCTCCCCTTTGAATTGTATTGCTGATGGAGCATAAGAGATGTCTATGATCAGAACTTGTTATGGCAAGGTGAATATTAAAAGTGAAAGGAAAATTTTGGAGCCATTGAGAGTTGACCAAAAATCTATCAAGTCATTCCCATGTATTACCCCTCCTCCAATGAATTTAGGGCCTTAGAAACCCAGGTCAAAAAGGGAAGCATCAGTTATGAATTTATTGAGTCTTACCATTGAAGCGGGTAGAGGAGGATTGCCTCCTTTCTTCTCAGTTGGAGAGGTCAAGCAATTGAAGTATTCACCTAAAATCCAAAAGGAGTTGGTGGAGAGGCCAATTTGTAATAAATCATGCTACAGTATTTGCTGTTGGATTAAATTACAACTAGCATAAACAATAGTAGCTTGTCCTTGGTGATCTTCTATAAAGAAATGGATATGCAAGAATTGAGGATGATCAATCAACACAGTCCATATATTAAGATTAGCAGCAAAAGAGAAATTTAGAAATTTATGTATAATATGTTTATGGTTTTTTGTAACCATGGGTTCAAAAAGAGCAAAACACCATAAATGGTGAGTTCTAACAAGTTGTTTTAGTCTCTTAAGGGAAGATGAATGAGCCACTCCCCTTATATTCCAGCAGAGAAGTTTAATCATAGAGAAATTTTTCCTTTCTCCCTAGTGTTATAATGGGCAGTAGGGGAAACGTCTAGAGGATCAGTAGTGAGCTGAGTATCAATTATGAGTTTTGAATCTGTCTTGCTTTTCCTTCTTTTATTGGTTTTTTGCATCTTCCATTTAGACTGTAATTCTTCATTTATTTGAGCAAGTGTTGGGATTGTGATATCCTGTGAATCCTTCTGACTAGGGGGAAACTGTTCCAAAGGAGCCACCAAATCCCAAAGCTAGTGACTGGGAGGCAGACCTTCATCTATGGAAGTTTGAGGCACAATGTCATTAACGGGATTTTCATGCTGTTCTAAAGGAGCACTAGCAACAACCTCTTCCACTTGAGTGACAGTGATATCCTTAACAGTGGCAACAGATTCCACCAAAACAGCCTCTTCCACCTGAGTGTCAGGGACTTGCTGAGCAGTGGCAACAGAACACACCTTAACTGAATTGGGTTTTTTCTTGTGAGGAGGGTGAGTCTGTAGCAAGTATCCTCTATATGCCCAAACATTCTACAATGTAAGTAGTATAAAGGCCTTTGCTTCACCTCAAATTCCTTCCAAAATTGTTCTTCATCACCTCAGACTCCTTTCAGATCAGGGAGGGTGATGTGTCTTTCAACTTGGACACTTGCAGTTGCTGGTCTTGTCATATCAAAGGTGGGTGAATCTACCTTCAAAGGGGTGCCAAGCACTTGAGTAATATTAAATATGGCATTGGGATGATACTATTGAATGGGCAAATTAGGTAGTTTAAACCACATAAGGATAATTGGGGGTTCTTTAGTGGGGTCAAAATCAGGTGTCCATTTTGATTAGTTTCATAGTGGCACTTGCAATGACAATAGCTTATTTTCCAAAGAGCCTGGCATAATCCTCTTCATTTGATAAACAGACTAGTAGATTTCGGCCATCCAACAAACCACGCTTACAAGAGCCAGTTAAAGCTAAGCTGTCAAAATATTTCCTCACAGAATCTATTTTGGGATGGCCCAATTGGAATTTACCAATTAATGTAAATTTAACTGCTGCAGTGAGCTGGTGTACCTCTTGAGAAGTAAAGAAAACAGATGGTTGGACATTAATAGACCCAGGGAACCTTAAATAGGGGCAGACTCCTTTCCCTGCCACAACATCATGAAGTGCTTGTGGCAATACAAGATGGTCAAAGGATTTATGAGGGGTTTGGCCACTGCCAACAACACCTGCATAGGTGGCCTTAGCCCATTGGGCACTGGTAGCAATGTCAATGGGGAAGGGCCTAGCCATAATAGACCTAATAACAGTGAAACAAAAAACAAAGGAACTGTAAAAAAGCTCCAAAGACAGAAACTCTAGTGCAGAAAACAAGGCTCAGTTGCAGCACCACCAAAAGACTTCAATGGATTCAATGGAACAGTAACAAAATTCAAAAAAGAGGAGTTCGGGAAGGTTGGAAATGGCCAACAAAGGTTGTAGCACCACAAAAATCCAAATCTACTTATCAAACAAAGGTCACCAGCACAAAACACAGAAAGAAACCTACCTTGCGCCGCCAAGAGCTCCATCAGAGACCAAACTCTAGCAGAGCTCCTCTCCCGAACTCGCCATTTATATGTATATATATATATATATATATATATATATATATATATATATATATATATATATATATATATATTGGCCAACAGAAACTTTTATTGATAGAGAATTAATTACATCTAACATGAGGATAATCTAATAAATCCCCATGAATCAACACCTTGAAAAAACTAAAAATAGAAGAAGAACAAAAACTATAGAAGAGTTCATGGCCTTCTTAGCTAAAAAGTTAACTGGCTGATTTCCTTCCCTTAGAGTACGGCTCCATATAATTTTCATAGAAGAAGTCAAGATTTGATTTTGTTGATCCAATGAAGCAAGAACCAATGTGGCTTAGAAATATTAAGAAGAAAATTGACAAGTTGAAGACAATCCATCTCCACATGAATACCTTCATACTTCAACCTTACAGCAATCTTCAGACTCCAATAAACTGCATCCGCTTCTATTTCTAGGATATTTGTAGAAACCATAGGAGAAGAGAAATACGACAAGCAATCTCCTTTATAATCTCTACACACTCCACCAATACCTGCATAAACTCCCTTGAGACTACCATCAGTATTAATTTTGTACCAAGGATGAATTGGCTTTCTCTAAATCATAAGTTGTATTCTTCTCTCCCGCCTTATAATATTAGAATCCCGAAAATTCCTCTGAATTTTAATAAGATAAGCCAAATAGTGAGCAACAGTAATATTAATGACCAGGAATTGCTTAAGACACCTCTTCAAAATTCATCCACATTCAATGAATGTTCTAGAAAATAACAATGGTGCCTAGGCGCTAGTGCTGGCGCCTAGACGCCAGGATCTCTACGTGAATGGATGTATCCCTTCACATTTAGGTCACACCTCTTTATTTAATAACTGCTCTCCCGTGTCTATATTCATTATATCTTGTAGATTGGTTCTGAAGCGTTAATAATCATCTAATAACTGTCCAAGAAATCTCTAGAATTAATCTACTGTGTCTGGTGCTTAGGCGCCAAATTTGGCGCCTAAGCGCCAGAATCAGCCTCTTTCCAATTTTTACTCTTTTTGGCTCATTTTTGCTCCTTTTTAACTCTTTTTCTTCATAAACTCATTTTGTTGTACCTGCAACCAAAAAATAATAAATACCTTTTATTAAAGCGTAATATCCTTAAAAATATTAATAAAAATTTGATATAAAATTCTAAGTAATTTTAAGGAGAATCAACATGTACAAGTAGGCACGTATGGGTAATCTAGGGATGAGTAGGTAACACAACACTAAAATCACCTCTGACCAGTCTATCCATATAACTATGATAATTTCCCTCATACTCACTAAGTCTCTGAAAAAAAAGTCCCACATGATCTACTTTCCCCTCTAAATCATGCACTTGATTAGCACTAAAGTTATCATTATCTCTTATTCTATTCAAAAGCTCTGTCTGTAAATCAGTAAACTGACCCGAAGATGCTTGGGATGTAGCTCCACGAGATGTAGAAGCATCAGAAGCAGATGCACTAGAACCCCTCGAAATCTTCCTCTCCAGCCAAATATTGAATGCTCAGCATAAGTGTTCAGATTTGAACTGGAAATAGGCTTAAGAGGTTGAAGAACCTCTTCCTAATTTTCAAATCTAACACCACCTTGCTCACATAATGAATGTATAAGTGAAGCAAATCTCATATCTGCGGTGGTGACAACTCTAGCAGAATTCCATATACAATCATTCATAATCTTTCCAATGTCTATCGCCTTCCTCTGCTGAATACAATAGTTCAAGGTGGCTCTCTCTAGTTAATTCAATTAGGTGATTAATAGGAAGTAGCTTGGATGATATAAAGTAATGCCATGTTTTGGAGTTAGCATTTAACTTTGATGCAGAAAATTTAACTCTTCTCTCATTTGTAATTTTCCAATATCCCCTCACATCAGTCAAAGCAGAAATAATCTTACCAACTTTTCCTTAGTAGGATTGTAATTTGAATAAGAACAAAACATACTAGGCTGCAGTAGGTAAATTCCGTTAATTACCTCAGGAGAAAAATGTATTAGCTCCCCTCGCATGAAATTGAAGTTATCTTCTGGCTCCAGATGGTTAGCATATAACTCCCGCATAATAGATGTAACAGCTATAGCAGTAAACAAACAACACTTATCTCAGAGGCAATTCAATATTATATCTTCTAGTTCTCTGCCTTGTTTATCAAATCCTCGCTCTTGGACCAATTTACGTGATTGTAATGTTTGCTCGTAAAGATCTTGAGCTTTTGATCTGACTAGTAACGATCTTGAGTTTTTTGAACTGGCAAACTTGTCAGAATCAAACATGGCTCTCGCTTTGCTTCTCTTTGGCACCATTTCTAAAATTTGCATAAAAATCACTATAAATTCCATATTAAACTTAAAATCATTAAACTTAACTCCTAATTGCTTAATCTACTAAATCCAAGTAATTCATCAAGAGTTTTCACAAATTTTCACCATGAATAGTGATTTTTTAGATTTCTCCAAAATATTCCCAAAATATATGGTGAAAATGAAAAAATTTTACTTAGGAGTGTGCTCTTACCTCAAGAAGATCGAATCTGACAAATATCACTTGAAACGGCTCAAGATTAACAAATGTGGAAATGCCCTAGCCCTCCTAATTTTGAAATGCCGAAGGAAGAAGATGACGGTGGTGAAATTTTTGTGATTTTTTAGGTTTCTAAAACTAAAAATTGATTTTTGCAAACTGACGCTTAAGCACAAAAGTACGGCGCTTAGCCACAGAGCTCTGACGCGTAAGCGCGGGGGTTTGGCGCTTAGGCACCAACTTGCAGTTTTTGATTTTTTCATTCAATAAGTATTCTTGGTCCTCTAACCAACCTAAATTGATTTAATAAGTAACTCTTCACCTTATAATATTCTTATCTATAGAATTACACTTCATTTAAATTAAAAATGATTCAAAATAAGTTTTACACAAACATAAACTTTTACTTAGTTAAACACAAAGTACACCCTACAAGTCTTTAATCCAAGATACTTGGATAGGATCTTATCTTTTGTACTTACAGCAAAACACACAAACAAAACACTAACAATAACATAAAATCATAAAACAAATAACACACAACATACATAAAACATGAAACACATAACATAATTAATTAAACACACAACACAAATAACTAACACAAAACACACTATAGAACTTAATTTCAGTCTCCATTCGGTGGAACATAATCAGTATCTCCATTAGTTCCTCTAAACCATTTGGTATATAGATTTGATAGAATAGACGATGATGAAGACACCTGATAGAATACTCTTATATCCACTTATTTTTTAGATACATTATCTAAGCCACCAAATATTTAGTATTCCTCTAAACCCACAAACCATCTTCCTACGCCCACAAACCACCAAATATTATGCCATGTAGCTTCCTAATGATAATGGCTTTTGTAAACTCATTTTTCACATTTTTGATAACTCCAGCTCCTAAGCGCCAACTGTTGGCGATTAACCGCCAGTGCTCATTTTAGCACAAGTATGGTAAACGTCTGAAAATTTGATTTAACTCATCCAAATGGTCAATTATGGTCACATTAATCACCATTAACATAATAAAGGAAAAATACTACCATATATCACTCACTTCAAACCAAATAAAACACACAAAACAAGCTTAAAGAAAAGCACATGGATAACTATGGGTTGCCTCCCACAATGTGCTTGGATTAAATTCGTCAGCTCGACATACCTAATACTTAATTTGAGTGACCCAACATCAAAGTCTCATAAAGTTTAAGTTTTCAACTGAGAAATAAGGTTTCATTCTATGACCATTTACTTTGAATATTTTCTCACTTTTAGGTTCTTTAATATTCACTGCTCCATAGAGATAACATTCACTACAATAAATAGGCCCATCCACCTAGACTTAGGTTTTCCAACAAATAATCTTAATCTGGCATTATATAGTAAAATTTATTTGCCTGGTTTAATATTTTTTTTAGAATCTTCCGATCATGCCACATTTTCATCTTTTCTTTAAATATATTAGCATTTTCATATGACTCATTCCTTATCTCTTCCAGCTCATTTAATTGTAATAATCTTTTCTCACCAGCACCCTTTAAATTATAATTGAACTTTTTAATAGCCCAATATGCTTTATGCTTAAGTTCAACTGGTATATGACAAGCTTTCCCAAAAAATTACTATATATGGGAGCATTCTTATAGGAGTTCTGTAACCAGTCTTATAAGCCCACAAAGCAAAATCCAGTTTGATTGACCAATCCTTCTTGTTTGGATTAACAAATTTTTCCAAAATTCTTTTAATTTAACGATTGGATAATTCAACCAAACCACTTGTCTGAAGAGGATAAGCAGTAGCAATTTTTTGGATGATATGATATTTCCTGACAAATTTCTCCTTAATTGCATTTTTAAAATGACTTCCCCCATCATTTGTGATTAGCCTTGGCACTTCAAATATAAAAACATATTCTTTCTTAAAAACTTTGCAACACTGTGCGCATCACATCGAGGTAAAGCAACAGCTTTTATCCATTTAGATACATAGTCTACTGCCATCAATATGTATAAATTTTTTAAAATTGGTATAAATGGTCGCGTGAAATATATTCCCCAAACGTCAAATATTTCAACTTCCAACATATATTTGAGGGGCATGTCATTTCTTCTAGACATATTTCCTACATGTTGACATCGATCACAATTTTTAATATAAGAATTAACATCCTTAAAAATTGTACACCAATAAAATCCAGACTCTAAAATTTTATATGCAGTTTTATCAACACCAAAATGCCCCCAAAATTAGAATCATGACATTTCTAAATAATTTCAAAAGTTTCTTCTAAAGGAACACATCTTCAAATAATAAGACCGTCTCCTTGTCTATATAAACATAGGTCGTCCCAAAAATAAGTTTTAGCTTCAGATAAAAATTTCTTCCACTGTTTGTACGTCAATCCATATGGTAAAATTTCACTAACAATAAAGTTCATAATGTCTATATACCATGGAAAATGCCACTCATTAATAGTGAATAACTTTTCATTAGGAAAATGTTCATATATTTCATCATAAGAAAAGAGAGATTTTTCATTATCAAGCATTGACAGATGATCAGCAATTTGATTATCAGCACCCTTTCTATCCACTATTTTAAAATTAAATTCTTGTAAAAGAAGAATCCATCTTATCAGTCTTGGTTTAGCATCCTTCATTATCATTAAATATCTAATAGAAAAATGATCAGTATGCACCACAAATTTAGTTCTAATCAAATATGATCTAAATTTTTCAAAAGCATATATTATCGTTTGTAATTCTTTCTCAATTGTGGTATAATTAATTTGAGCTTCATTCAGAGTTCTACTAGCATAGTAGATCACTTTGAAAATTTTATCATGTTTTGTCCTAAAATAGCTCCAATACCATAATCACTTGCATCACACATTAATTTAAATG
This sequence comes from Papilionanthe hookeriana x Papilionanthe teres, assembly GCA_022702705.1. NCBI lineage: Eukaryota > Viridiplantae > Streptophyta > Magnoliopsida > Asparagales > Orchidaceae > Papilionanthe > Papilionanthe hookeriana x Papilionanthe teres. The sequence goes on along the minus strand of CM040436.1, from coordinate 73,455,989 downwards.
GATTTTCCTAATCTGGTAAAATAATAACTGGTGCAATGATTAATTTTTCTTTTAATAACTCAAAAGCTTTTAGGCAATCTTCATTAAAAAAATAAATGACATCTTTTTCTAATAACTGGCATAGAGGCTTAGCAATTATTGAAAATTCTTTAATATAATGCCTTTAGAATCCAACATGTCCCAAAAAACTCTTAATATCCCTTACATTTGTTGGGCAGGTTAAATTATTGATCACTTAAATTTTTGCAGAGTCTACTTCCATACATTTTTCTGAAATTAAATGTCCCAAAACAATCCCTCCTGCTACCATAAATTGGCATTTTCCTAATTAAGGACTAAATTTGTTTCTTCACTATGTTTTAGAACTTTATTAAAATGTTTTAAGAATGATTAAAATGAAAATTCAAACACTGAAAAATCTTCTATAAACACTTCAATTCCTTTTACAATTAAATCATACAAAATTTCCATCATACATCTTTGAAATGTAGCTCGGGCATTACATAAACCAAAGGGAATTCTCCTAAAAGGAAATGCACCATAAGGACTAATAAATATGATTTTCTCTTAATCCTTATGATAAATTTGTTTTTGGTGATATCCAGCATATCCATCCAAAAAATAAAAGTATTTATGCATAGCTAGTCTATCCAACATTTGATCAAGAAAGGGAAGTGGAAAAATGATCTTTCCTTGTGGGAAGATTTAATTTTCTATAATCAATGTATATTCGCTAACCTGTAACTTACCTTGTTGGTATTAATTCATTCTTTTCATTAAAAGTTACAGTTACTCCTCCTTTCTTAGGAACACAGTAAATAGGACTAACCATGCACTATCTGAAATAGAATAGATAATTCCAGCATCTAATCACTTTAAAATTTCTTTCTTAACAACTTCTTTCATAATAGGATTTAATCTACTTTGAGGATCAGCCTTGGGTTTGCAATTTTCTTCCATAAGAATTCTTTGCATACAAATTGGAAGACTGATTCATTTAATATCAGTAATGGTCCATCCAAAGGCTTTCTTATTTTTCCTTAAAATTTTAAGCAAACTCTCTTCTTTTTCTGTAGTTAATTTAAAGAAAATTATGACAGGGAAAGTAGAGGAATCACTTAAAAAGACATATTTTAAATGTTCAGAAAGTAACTTCAATTCAAGTTCAGGAGGTTTTTCAATTGATGGACAAAAAGATTCATCTTTCTTCCTCATGTCCAAAACTTCAAAACTTTCTTAAACAAAATTTATATCTTCCTCAATAAGATCATTTGAATATAGTGTTTCATTTTCTTGTTCGTTTTCCAACTATTCACTTTCAAATTTTTCTTTATAATTAGTTTTGAAATTGCATTCACTCAAATATTTTATAACATCTATCTTGAAACATTAATACGCTCTAGATTCTAATTTCTTGGCCAATGCATACCAAGATGTTGACCCAATGAAAGCCAAACTTCCTTGGCAAAATAACAATCATAAAAGAGATGAGAAATGGACTCAGCATCTCTTTTACAAAAATAATAACAAGAAGCCAATTTCAGCCCTTTTAATTTTAAAATATGATCAGTAGGTGAGAGGGAACGAAAATATCTCCAGAGAAAAAAAAAATAGATGGGGAGATGAGATGGTGGCAAATATACTTAATCAAATGCCATTAATCATAGAAGTGAGTATGGGCATAAAGAGCTTTGGAAATAGCATGAGTTGACTGAAATTTCCATATAGGTTTATCTCTTTGATTAACCTGAAGAGGAGTATGAGAGATGAGAAGAGCTAGGTCTCCGACGTGTTATCTAAGCTTTGCAATACTCCAGCTGCCATGTTCCAAAAGATCAGAAACCACTAGATGGGAAACATTTTCGGAGTGGGGGATATTACCAGTATTTGTAGTTCCCCAATGATCATGCCAGAAGGAGATTTGGCCGTCTCCCACTTCCCAAAAGATGAAGTTAGTGGCAGTTCCCTAGCTAGAAGTATAGTTTTCCAAAGCTTAGAATCCCTAAATTTCCATTGAACAGTAGAAGGATGAGAAGTAGAGCAGTTTTTAGAATGCAATAATTGAGCCCACAAAGATTCCTGAGATCTGAACTTGAGCCAAAGTTTCAGCATATTAATATCCATAGTTTGTTGTAAGGTTTTAAAACCCAAACATTTAGAAAATTTAGGCATACAAATTTTAGCTCAGTTAGACCATATCTTACCAGTAGCACTTCCCACCCATAAGAATTTGTTAAAAAGGGCTTCACAAGATCGTTGAGTGCTCTTTTTTAACTGTGGTCACTTGCATGGTGTAATTAGGTAAGCTGCAAATAACACTTTTACGTAAAGTAAGCCTGCCCCTACTGGATAAAAAAATATTACGCCAATCATTAATCTTAGCCTTATTCTTATGGACAACATCATCCATCTAAATTTGCTTTGGTCTTCCTCTAATGAGATTCACCCCCAAATATTTAAGAGGCAGCTTTGCTGCTTTAAAGCCAGGAAAATCAAAATCTCAAGTAATAGTAGTATGAGGAATAAATCTGCTAAAGTAGTAGGAACATTTGTGCTTATTGAAGGTTAAACCAGTAGCTTCTTGAAAAGCATCTAATGTGATCATTAGGATCTTGATGGAAGGTTTGCTAGCATTAGAAAAAATAATAGCATCATCAGCATAAGCAAGGTTGGACACTAAAATTTTAGATTTGTGGGAATAGTGAAGGTGTGGGTGCAAAAGGTGAGATCTATCGAGAAGTTGAGAGAGGTAATCAAAAGCCAAAATAAATATGGTAGGAGATAATGGGTCCCCTGGTTTAATGCCTCTGGTAGCAGAGAAAAACCCATAGCTATTCCCATTAACGAGCACGCTGTAATGATTGGAAGAGAGCCAATGTTTGATAAGCATACAAAAATCAGCCTTAAAGCCACGGGCAGTAAGAACAGTGAGGATAAAATCCCAAGAGATAGTGTCAAAGGCTTTTCTCAGATCAAGTTTAACAATCATACCCCCTCTGCATTTCTTATCAAGGTCCTTCGCCAATTCCTGTGCTAAAAGAATGTTGTCATTAATATCTCTGCCTTTAAAAAAGGTAGACTATTGTGGAGAGATAAGTTTATTGAGGTGTGGCTGAAGACGAGCCACAATAATCTTACTCAACACTTTTGACATGCCAGTAGTAAGCGAGATTTGCCTGAAATCTTCCCAAGTAAGTTTATCAGTGTTCATAGGTATAACAACAATTAGTGAGGATGTAAAATACTTACCCGGATTCTCCCCAAGGAAAAAGGACTGAACAACAATAATGAAGTCCACTTTGATAATCTCCCAACAATGTGTATAAAATGAAGAGGTGAATCCATCCGGACCAGAAGCTTTGTTCTGATTGATAGCTTTGAAGGAATTTAGGATTTCTTGCTCATCAGGCACAACACCTAAGGATAGAGAATTAACATATGTAACACCATCCTGAAAAAGAGTATGATCAACACAAGGGTAATTTTCATTAGAGTGATAGAGAGAAGTAAAATAGTGAACAAAACTATTGCCAATAGCATCAGAATCTATCTGAATGTTCCCTTGTGCGTCTTTAATTTTCACTATACAATTGATGTTCCTTCGATGTTGGATGGTGGCATGGAAATATTTAGTGTTACGATCTCCAGCAGTAAAATGAGTATAATTAGCTTTTTACTGGAGAAGTTATTCTTCCAAGTTGATAGCATGTAGAATTGCCTAATGAGCAGTAGTAACATTATCCATCCAAGTGTAGGATGATTCAGGTATTTCCTCAAAGTGATCAACCATTTGTTGGGCCTCCTTAACCTTATTATGGACATTGCCAAAAAAATTATAATTCCAAACCTTTAAATGAGCACTAACCTTCTTGTGCAACTGCCAAAGATTATACCAGGGGATCCAAAATACTGTAGAGACCAAGCCTGCTTAACAAAACTAAGAAAAGACTCATGTGCAGTCCATATGTTAAGAAATTTAAAATGAGACATAGACAGATTATTGTGAAAGTCCAAAGAAAGCAAAATAGGAGAATGATCAGAAGATGCAGAATTAAGGTGCTTAACCTGAACAATGGGATAGTGATTAAGGAAGCAGTCATTTGCAAGATAACGGTCAGGTCTTTGAAAAAGTAAACCTCCACGCCAAGTGAAAGGAGTTCCAGAGTAGCCCAAGTCAAACAATCCAAACACATCAATAGCATCACAAAATTTATTAATCAGATGTAAATCACATCTGGCACTGCCTTTCTTCTCAACATGGCTCATAATCATATTAAAATCTCCCCCAATGAACCAATTATCAGTGAAAGCATTATACATGAGGGTAAATTTATGCCATAAAGAGAGCTTATCTTGAAGACGAGAACTGGCATAAACAAAAGTGACAAAGCTAAGGAAAAGATCCATCTTGAAGTGAGTCATGAGAAATTGGTCACCATTCTCAATAATAGATAGAGTAATGTTGGTTTTCCAAAAAAGCCAGATTTTGTTATTTTTATTGTCATAGAAATGATATCATTTGAAATGGTTTAATACTCGTTGTTTATTGACATGCTTATGGGTTCCAAAATAGCAAAAATGAAAACTTTGTTGACCCTACAAAGGCTCTTAAGTCTATTAAGGGAGAAAGGGTCAACCACTCCCCGAATGTTCCAAATTAAAATGTTAAACATGGTGACGTGAGCTAGTCCTTCTAGCAGAAGGATTAACCCTATACTCATCATCAGAAATGTACACCCCTTCTTGAATAATATTGTTGATATATATATATATTATTCATACTTACTCCAAATGGTCACTATGAAGAAAAGTACCCAATTATAGATGGAGAGGGCATTTAACAGGTTTCTTTGGTCTGGCCAGACTAAGCAACCACACTGGACCTCCTGGCAAACTGTTGCTAAACCAACTGCTGCAGGTGGCCTGGGACTGAAAGGTCTCCCACACATCCAACAAGTTAACTTCTGCAAACTCTGGGTACATTTCAGGGCCCAAACATCTTTATGGGCAAGGTTTATGATGGGGAAATACTGCAGGTCTTCACACCCTTCCCAAGTGGAAAGAAAATTGGGGGATTCCGTAACTCGGGTCAAACTTCTTAGTGTTAGAAAAACAGTCGAGGACTTATATATCCGGAATTTGGGAAGGGGAGAAATCAACTTCGACTTGATAATTGGTGTCCCAAAGAATGGTTGGTTGCTAGAAGTCCTCACCTTGAACATTCTTCTAAAGTCTCCGATTTACGGGATGGGCACAGCCGGTCTCTCCCCCACCTCAAAGCCATTCTTCAAGACCAGTCAGCCTCACTGATCTCCACTATCAAATTTACTAGAACAGTTCCAGACTCCATATGCAGGCCCAATCATCAACATCAGAGCATCTCTAAAGTCTTCTATAACACCCTATACCAGTGGACTCCTGTACCTTGGCATCTTGCTATATGGAATCAATTTTTGTCCCCCTCTATGGCCTTCCGTTGTTGGAGAACACTCCACAGATTAATTTCCACTGATGACATCCTGAAGCTAAAAGGGCTTAGAGGCCCTTCCAAGTGTGTTTTATGCTACTCTCAGGAGGAATCCATCCCCCACCCGTACTTCAACCGACCTTTCTCCGGTTCCGTTTGGCGACGGTTATCCGACGACGAGGCAAATTAAGAACTGTCACTGGGAAGATTTTAGTAATCTCTGGTTAGAGGGGAACAACCAGCAAATCCAAACCATCCATCTCATTGTCATCTGGTTTCTGTGGATGGTCAGGAACAATGCCAAGTTTAATGGTATTGTTGCCTCTTCTACCAAAGTGGCCAAAAACTGCAAAGTCTATCTACACAAAATCATTAGTCACAAAGGCTTCACCAACCTGTTAAACATTGATTTACCTACTACCTCTACTCCTGCCCCCAAGGTCTTATTGGTAAGATGGCTTCCCCCCATTAGACCTACACTTAAAATTAACACTGATGGCAGCTTCTCAAATGGGAGAGCTGGTGTTGGGGGCATTTTCAGAAACCACCATGGTCACTGTCTTCTTTATTTCTATGCTCCTGTACTAGCTCTGGATGCTCTGGAGCTGAATACATTGCAGTCCTTTATGCCTTGTAGCTTGCACAGTCTGTTCACTGGTCTAACCTCTGGATTGAAGTTGACTCCACTGCTCTTGTCCACAGCTTACATCTGGAGTGTGGCTCCTCTTGGAGGCACAACCACTGGATCTACCAGATTCAACAGCTCTCATCCCCTCAGACCACCTTCTCTTCAATTTTTAGGGAAGGAAATAAAGTTGCCCACTGGCTGGCAAGTAAGGGTGCATCTTCTCAGCAGGTGAGGGTATCCACTACCCCCACTTATGAGTTAAACTTGATCATTGCTGGGGACAAGCTGAGCCTCCCCCATCTTAGACTGGGAAGGAAATAACTTCAGAATGGTTGGCATTTAGACCTTCAGTTTATTCTCCTGGAAGCAGTTTTCTATCTGGCTGGCTGTTGGTAACTTCTGCATCTCCTACAATCTGCCCCTTACTCCTTAGGGAGTGTCTTACCAGTAGGCAGTGTTGGTGACATCTCTTTTTTCTTTTCTTTGGATTAAGTGGTTATTGGGCACTTTTTTTTTTTTTGATAGGCTTACTTTACACTTTGTTTAGCTACTTTTTCTTTTGGTGTGGAGTTGTACTGAGTCATGTTTGTTCCCACTTGGGATATTTTGTAACTCCACTCTTTTGAATCAACATGTAGGGAGCCTAAAGTAGCTCCTTTCTTTCAAAATATATATATATATATATATATATATATATATATATATATATATAATCCAAAACTTGCCCTATACAGGCAAGGAATCCATTAAAAGGAGTAAAGTATAATGTGCATTACAGACACCTAAGATATGGAAGACACATCCTATCCCCATGTAGTAGCTGAGCTAAGACAGGGGAAGGATTAACATCAAGTGTAATACATTTATTGACATTCCCTTGAGAAGCAAGCCAATGGGCAGAAGCATTCTCCTCTCTTGCCCAAATGAATCTCTGAAGACACCACCAAATCCAGCTGACAAGTTAGCAAAACTGTTATCAGTGTTCACTTTCACCCAATGAATAGGAAGAGGCTGTCATAGAATAAGTTTCGGTGGGGCCTTGGGTATAGTTCTAGGTGCCGCATTTTAACAAATATTTTGGAAATGATGGTATTGTATCAATTTCTGGATATAGGAGAAGGTATTTTTTACCACAGTGGTTGCCAAGGGGGGATTATCCTCATATTTTGCCATGTTCCTAGTCATCCACAAAAACCAAGCCACCAGGTAAGGGATCACCAACAAATTAGCTTTATTCCAGCCTCCCAACAGTCAGACAAAGAAGTCGAACTCAAAAGCAGTGTGTCCAGCTTCAAATTATTTAAAAGTTGGCTCCAAACACTTTGAGAGAAGGAACAAGCAAAGAAAATGTGGTCCAATTTTTCTTCAGTTGCATGACAAAGATGACAGCAAGATGGACCTCTCAAACCTTTAAGTTTTAGGATATCATCAGCGGGTAAGAGTAGTTTCCATAGTCTCCAACAAAAGAAAGAGATAGAGGGAGTTAACAACTTCCCACAAATGACAGGACCCCAAGTCGAAAGATTCCATGTAAGAAGTGCTGATAGATAAATTTAGTATGTTTTTGAGAAGGTTTATTTCTGGTGATGAGTTTATCCTTCTAGCCAGGACAGAATGTAGTTTGTTGGACTTGTTATAGTTGTGTTGAGGTCAGCAGGGTACTGAGCATATTACTATTCCACTGATTATCAGACTAGAAATCCTTGACAAGAGTATTGGAGGAGTGATTAAAAGAGAGCTTCTCCCCATTCAACAGCACTGATCAAGCCAAAAACTGAGTTGTCCCTCCCCCAACTGGCAAATAAAGAGTTCTTAAGCTTGATTTCTGATTGACAGCATTTTGGACCATAGCCTGGAATCCCCCAGTTTAGAGGTAATAGAGGAAGGGTGAACATTATTACAGTATTTCCCTTTTATAAAGATTGCCCACAGGCAGTCTTGGGCCCTGAATGTGATCCATAACTTACAAAGTTTAATGAAGCTTAATTGGTTAAAGCTTTTAAAACCCAGTCCACCTGCAGAGAGAGGTTTGCACAGTTTATGCCAGGAAAGCCAATAAATTTGTTTGTGTTGGCCTGACCATAAAAATATGTTAAAGATCCTACCAACATGTTGTTGTGTACTCTTCTTCATGGTGAACGTTTGTAGAGCATAAGAAGGGATGGCCATAAGAATGCTTTTCAGAAGTTTAATTCGAACCCCATTAGAAAGGAAGGAATTGGTCCAACAGTTCAGTTGGCTTTGATCTTATCAATAATCTCATTGAACTGAGTTTGTTTAACTCTACCTTTCAATAACTGCACTCCAATATACTGGATAAGAAGGGCAGCTTGGGCAAAACTAGTATGATCAGAAATCTAATTCTTAATCTGAGGAGATACATGACTGCTAGCACAAAAGAAACACTTATGCAGATTGAATTCCATACCTGAAAGTGGAGTAAAACCTGGTACACAGCTTAATGGCAGGCTTGGAAGCTTTAAAGAAGATGATGAGATCATCAGCATAAGATAAATGACTATTAAGCACAGTAGATTTGTGTCGATAAGCCAGGTGAGGAGAATGGGAGAACAAATCATCCAGCAGTCTTGACAAGTAGACAAAGGCAAGAATAAAGATGGTTGGAGAAAGAGGGTCACCTTGTTTGATGCCCCTAGTGGCACTGAAAAATCCATGTCTTTGACCATTCACCATAACAGAATGAGCATCGCAGTAGAGCCATCTCCCAACTAATTGGACCAGGTCTACTGAGAATCCTCTAGCAGGTATCCAGAATAAACTCCCAACAAATCGTATCATAGGCCTTCTTCATATCAAGATTAAAGATCACATTCTGTCCTCTACATTTTCTTTCTAAGTCGAGCAGCAACCCTTGAGCCAACATAATGTTATCAGATAAGTTCCTTCCTTTAACAAAAGCAGCTTGAATGGGTTTAATTAGCTGTTGCAAATGGGGTTGGAGTCTACCCACTAAAATTACACTAAGAAGCTTAAAGATAACAGTAGTTAAAATAATGGGCCTAAAATCACCCCAATTTTGTCTAAGACTGTTTTTAGGGATTCAAATGATGGTGGAAGCAGTAAAGTATCTGGGGGGTCCATCCCTTAGAAAAAACTTTGGATAGCTTGGATCACATCTATGCTAATTCTGGACCAACAAGCTTTATAAAAGGAGGAAGTAAAACCATCAGGGCCTGCAGTTTTGTTACCATCAATTGAGTCTAAATCAGTCTTGATTTCAACTTCCAATGGCAGGTAAGATATATCCAATTCCTTAGCATAGTTGTAACAGTTTTGAAAAAGATGAGGAAGAATAGGTGTTCTAGTGGGGGTCTGGTGGTGAACAAGTGTTGAAAATGTGCCACAACATCCTCAACAATGTCCTCAGCCTTAGTGAGAGTCACCCCAGCAGCATTGGAGATGGACAACATCATATTTCATTTCCTTCTATAGGATATGCAAGCATGGTAGAATCTAGAATTTCTGTCCCCTTCAATAAATCTAGTGACATCAGCCTTTTGATTGAGAAAAGCATCCTGATATTGGAGTTAAGAGAGAAGATATTCATTGGCTAGATAGAGATCCACCTCAGTAACTGTACCCAATAAGAATTCAGCCTCCAACTTATTGACAGTATCTTCGGACTTTTTTAGATTAACAAGAACATTACCAAAACCTTCCCAGTTCCAAGTTTTTAGATGAGTGGCAATCTTTTTCTGTAAGACCCAGAGATTAATCCAAGGAGAAGACTCAGGATCAGTTACCCAAACATTCTCCAGCTCAGATAAGAAATCAGGATGGTGTAACCACATGTTATGGAATCTGAAAAGACCACCTCCAATATTAGTTGTATTGTTGATAGATCAAAGCAAGGGCCTGTGATCAGAAGTAGACATTGCAAGGTGAGTAATAACATTTAAAAGAAAAGTTTGTAACCACTGGGAATTCACTAGCATTCTATCCACCCATTCCTAAGTGTTCCCACTCCTTCGTGTAAACTGATGACCTTGAAAGCCCTAGTCAAAGAGATGGACATCAGAGATTAAATTATTGAATCTAGTCATAGAAGAGAGCAAGGGAGGATGGCCTCCTTTCTTTTTAGAGGGAGAGGTGAGGCAGTTAAAATCCCCACCTACAATCCAAAAGGAATTTAATGAAAGCCCAATCTGGTAAAGCTCCTGCCACAAGCACTGTTGTTGTTGAAAATTACAGCTAACATAGATGAATGTGGCAAAGCCCAAATGCTCCCCTAAGGAAAATTGGATATGCAAAAATTGAGCATTGTTATGGAGAACAGACCAATGTAGCTTAGCTCTAGCAAAAAGCCAAATTTTATTATTGACATTAGCAAAATGAGTGGATTGTAGAAATTTTTTGAGGATATGAGAAGGATTTTTGGAAACCATTGGTTTAAGTAGTGCAAAGCACCAAAGTTTGTGAAATTTAACAAGCTATTTAAGCCTGCTGAAGGAGGAGGATTGAGCCACCCCTCTAATATTCCAACACATAAAGTTGCATTGAGAAGAAATTTTACCTTTCCCTCTAATTTTAGGGGCAGAGGGGAGAGCATCAGGAGGGTCAATAGGAATAGAAAAGTCAAGTAATTTTCGAAGTTCAGTTCTACTCTTCTTTTTCTTACTATTCTTGTGCACCTGCCATTCTTGCATTAGTTCCAGAGCCAGTTGAGGTAATTGAGGAGAAATCGCTTGGCAGTCACCAAGACCAGGCCCATTGAGCATTTGTTTCAGGATCAATAGGGAAAGGCCTAGACATGCTGAGAAGGTTAGTAGTTGGTCAGGAAAAACACAAGAGTAAGCTAAAGGTACAAATCCATGAGCAAACAAGAGCCAAAAGGCACCAAATCACCACAAAGACACCAGTCAAGGTCCACACAGAACCTTCTTAAGCCACCCGACCAGCAGCTCCAAGGAAGTTCAATGTAACAGTAACCCAAAAAGTTAAAAAGAAGTGATCCTAGGAAAACTCAAACAGCTCCAACCACTTCAAAATAGTGTCACCACCCACCTCCACACCCAAAGAGAGTGCACCACCACCACCGAGAAGCACTTGAGCGAGCGTCGCCATCAGAATCTCCATGGAAACCCTAATAGAGCAGCCTCCTCCACAACCGCCATTAGAAATATTCCATATATATATATATATATATATATATATATATATATTATATATATATATACACTCTTTTTTAATGATTTTATAACGTGGATACTATGCAAGTATACGTATCGTTTATCAAATAATATAGGACTTTCAGATTAAGCTCTAAGATATCGAACCCACAGGGAAAGTAGTTAATAAAGAAAAATTCCTTCTGATTAGTAACGGAAAATCAACTTTTTACTTTTAGAAAAGAACTTAGTCAAACTAAAGATAATATTTAGGAAATATAATTCGATTCTTTTTGTTGATTTTATAATTTGAAATAAAAGTAAGAAACTACTTTAATTAAACTTTTGTTAGATGAAAACTTATGCAAATGAAAATATCTTTGTTTTTTTTTTATGAATTAGTAACAATTTATGAAAAATATTTGTTGTGGAAGTATCTAAAAATGTGTTGTTCGAAATAGGAGCAATAATATTCTTTACCCTTATTAGAGATGCTATAAAGTACATAGGTTAATTTACTGTTCTAAAAATCTTGAAGACGGGTTAGGCAGGAAAGATACTATCTCTCACTCTAGAGTTTCTTTGACTCCCTCCACCTGGGGGCTAACATGTCGTATCAAAATTTAAAATAATAAACCAAATTTGGGGCTTTAGCCTGTCACTCTAAAGTCCTCTAATTCAACACTCATCAAAGTATATCTCTCTATTTTTTTGCACTCAACAATATGTATTACATTCTCACCCATACAATATCATGTGATTCATTCCAATTGTTGACTGAGACAATACTACCCTGGATCTTACATGTTCTCACAACATATTTTAACATCTTAATTGGCCAAATCAAGAAATAAATAAAGTGCAAGGTTTTGAATCATCACAACTACTTCAAACATTGAAATCCTATACTTCAAACAACATACTTCCACAACTTAATTACTTCATCACTTTAAGGAAAAAGATCAATAAAACTACTCAAAATTCATGGAGAAAATACATTCGCAACTTGGTTTAAAAGAAGAAATCATAGTGAAAACACAAGAAATCATAATTAAAAACTAAATGTAATACAAAGATAAAGACTTATCTGTAAATCCTCTCCACAAAACTCATGATATGCTTTTGAAAACTTGGCTTTCCCTTACTTACACTTAAGTGGTTGGCGCCCAACGCAGAAGACTCCAAATCTCAATTCTACTTCTAATGCAAACTATTTAAAATGAAGTAAAGATGGTGAAGTGGAGAAGTTTGTTCTACAATAACTCTATAACATAAACCTCACTCTTAAAGACTAACCACACCCTCCAACAACAACCATTTTTCTGATCTTCAAGTCCTCTTTTAATACTTTTTCCAAAAGGTGTCTTCGTATCTCTTCAAATTGTGTCATGATTCAATGTATCTTCCATGAGATGCATCCATTCAAGAGCAATTTGAATTGAATTTGGAGCCAATAGGTTGTTACCCACATTCTTACAAAGAGGAGCTTCAAAAACACCTTCAAAAAGGCACCTAAACTAAAATAACTCTTCTTTTTTAACTACTGCGCGTAAGTGCGGGGTACCAGTGCTTTGCTGCAAGCCTGCTGGCGCGTAAGCTCCAAACTATGGTGCATAGCAGCTGGGCCTTGGCACATAAGCGCGGGTTCTGGCACTTAGCTGCCACAGATCACTTCATCAATTTTCTTCATTTTTCTTCCAAAATTTGATCATTTTCCTTCTTTTCATCACAATCATCCATTTAATCATACTTGTAAGAAAAACACACAAAATACCGTCCATTAAAGTGAAATATCATCAAAAAAAGGAATACAAATGTACATAAAAACACTATATATTTTAGGTGTTTCAGTCCCCCAAACCTTTAGCCTTAGGCTAAGGTTTGGCTAGGATGAATACATGGAGGATCCAAAATGGGGTCTCCCTTAGTTTCATGGCTCAAAAGGGTAATCTTATGATTAACATCCTCAATTGATCCCAGTTTTGCCAAAATCCCTATTTAGTCCTTATTAGCCGCAAAATTACCAAATTACCCTCCAAAACCCTAATTTTCCCAAATTAGCCAAATTCTCACATTCCCTTCAGAATTTATTTCAAACCATTCCAAACCACTAAAATTTACCAAAATATCCCAAAATCCTTAAAATTCTCAAAATACCCCAAAATTTGTCAAAATTACCAAAATGACTCTCATTCCCAAAAAAATTCCTAAAAATCTCTAGATTTGCTTCAAATGTCTACAAAATCAATTTGAACCACAAAATACACTCAATTTCACCCAAATCCACTAAAACTTCATAAAATTCCCAAATTGTCTTTAAGTGCCTAAAGTCTCTAAATCACTCTGAATTTCCACTAAATTGATTTCAAACTCTCATAATTTCAAATCCACATCATTTTTTATCATACCAAAATCCTATTTAAACCAAATAAAAGACCAATTGAACCCAATTCCAAGCCCCAAATCCAATTCTAAATGAATTGACCCAAAGATGCCTCATCCCAAATTTTCATCAAATCCAACCCCATAATCAATTCAATTCGCCCAATTTCAAATTCTAAATTCCTCAAGGTAATGTTATAAACCAGATTGAACCTTCACATGATCTAAAATCAAACCCAAACCTAACCTAAACCCAAGTACAAGTCAAATATCCCAACATTGACATAATTTCAAAGTTCCATCAAATCAAGCAATGTGATCAATTCAATTTCAACCAAATCCACTTCCTAATTTCAACATTGCAATCTTCTAAACCAAACTGAACCTTCAATTGATCCCAATCTAGATTTTAGCCAAGCCTAAACACAAGGCCAAGCCCAAGCCATTATTTTGAACCAGAAACCTAGCTTCACCTCAAGCCACTTGATCTAGACCAACCTTGGCCACCACAGCCATCTCTTGGTCCATATGACCCAACCGAGATCCAGATAGCCCACCCTAGGTGACCCATAGACCAAGAGACCCCCAAGGTTGAGGATTTATTTCAAAAAATTACTAAACTAAAGCAAGATTTTCCATCAGCCTTCCAAAGCACCAAAGCCATCACCATAAAGGTTCTCTGGCTTTACTGACTTAGCTAACCACCACTCCTACCATGGTGGCCAACCTAGTTGCTGAGAAAACCCAAAACCAAAAGAACCATGGTTTGAACCTAATTGCACATATTCAATGTAGCTCACTCCCATGGGTCACTTGCACAGTTTAGCCCTCCACCAAAGCTTCACTTTGCACCCACTAGCCAGAAAACTTGGCCACCTCTTCCCCTTTTATTTAAACACCAACTCATCAAAGTCAAGCAAAGAGAGAATCCAAAACCTAAACAAAAGTTTGCCAAAATTCTCCCAGACCTCCTAGTAACCTAGAGAAGCTCATCCCCACTATTTTCCAGCTCCCATTCCCCCTGCCTAAGCTCAATTACTAAGCTAAAAAATAGTGCATATTCATGAAAATCTTCTCAAACATCACTAATACTCAAAAATAGCTGCTCTTAAACTTCACCACAATAAACAAGGAAGTTCCCCACAAAAATTCCCATCTCCAGAGCCCTCTGTATTAGACTTCTCCTTAAGTCGTGCAAGCTACTGAAGGAACTCCTACACAAACCTATCATTAGCTCAAACTGATTCTTGGAGGAGGTTTACCAGCTTACATCGAAGCTTCAGAGCACACCCAATAGAGGATTCACTTCTTGGGCTAAGTTATATACCATTTTCCTAAATCTGGGCTCGATTTGAGCCTTTGTGAAGAAAAGTTTAATTTCATGCACGATTAACTATATAGATATGTCCTTCCGGACTAGATGAAAGCGTGGGAACAAACCCCATATACTTTGATAGAGTATTGAGTGAGATCTAGGGTTAGAACATGAATGGTTTATGGTTTTGGCCAGTTGGGTACGAAGATGCACAACTGTTGGATCTCGCGTGTATTGGATGTACGTCTTTGATCGCGCTTGATGAAGGAACGGAGCATAAAGCTCGGACGCTTGGAAGCTAACTCAGATGGTGGCATCCAGTAGCGCGATGACACACAAAACTTTAGAGCGTATGAGGAATGAGTCAACGCCATGTGGATAAGTAGGAAATTAGGGCTTTTGTTATTTAATTAAATTTAGAAAATTTTGATAATCATAACTTGGTGTAGAAAATTCATAAATAAAAAATAAAAATACTTTTGTGCTCACAAATAAGAGGAAAAAATTGTGGAACAAAAATCAAATTATTTTCTTTATATTTTATTTTTAATTAATAAAATACTCAGAACCCTATTTTAATTTTAAATGATTAAATAATAATAAAAAAAATTAAATTATTGGGGATCCATTCCTCATATGTTTAGGATTGTTCTCTAATTTTTCAAAATTTATAGAGCACCATTAACGTAGGGCAACCGAAATTTCAATGTAAATCACTATTTTTGTCTAAGCTAATTATAAAACATAAAATATAAATAAAAATTTAGAAAAATAAGTTTGGTAGGTTCTAGTGATCAGAGGAACCTAAAGAAAATATAAATTGAATTTTAAATTTTTAAAAACTATTTTTCTATTTTCAAAATAAGAAAAATGTAAAGAATTGGAAAAATAAAAAATAATTCAATTAATCACTAAATTGGACAATATTAAAGCTTGCCACTTCATGAGGCTCCTATAAAAATACTAAGGCCATTAAAATTATTTTTGATATAAAAAATAGATTTTCTGAAGAAGTATGAATTTTTACTTAAAATATTTATATAAATTTTAAAAAATCATAAATATATAAAAAAGTGGTTTAAGGTGTTCCTTATGCCCAGGGGCACATAAGAAAAATAAAATTTGAGTTAAAATGATTACTTTATATTTAACTTTTTTCAATTTAAAATAAATTAACTAAAAATTATTAAAAAAAGAAAGAAATCTATAACATAATTTTCTCTGAGTTCCTTAAGGTCAAATAGATTTATGAAAAATATAAAAAGGAATTTTTAAAAATAAAATTCATTTTTTGTATTTATTTATCCCTTAAATTAGTCATTTACTAATTATAAAATTTAAAATATAATTCACAAAAATCAATAAAATTGTTTCTAGTGGTCTTCTGACCTAATTGAACCTCTAATAACTTTCTTAAATATAAGAGGCTTTTTTTGCTTAGTAATTTCAATTGCTTTAAAAACAATACTTATATTCAAGTTAAAATAACTAATAAAATTAAGTAAAAATCAGAAAAATACATGATTTCTCATCTAATTTTCTAATTTAACCATGTGTAGGGTAACAAGGAAATTTCACATTTATTTGAGTTAAATTTAAAGGATTATGAAGTGAAAAGTTACAGCGACTTTATATATGCTTAAAAATGCAAGAATTTATGATTTCAGATTTATATATTTATAATGATTTAGTAAAGTCACAAATTCAACGCAAGTTTATGTATCCTATCAAGTAATATAGGGCTCTAATGGAGTCATAGTTATCGATCCCACAGGGAATGCAACGTTCTTTAAATTAGATAATATAGCACTAAAATCCAATTCCAACTGTAACAATTGCTCAAGTGTACTACAACTAGTGAATGCAAAGTTTGGTAATAATAAAGCTACTACAATTACTTCTACTTACTAAACAAATTAAACTAACACACACTAACTTATGTGATTTATAAGATACTTCTATGTGAAAAGTGTCTTCCTTCCTACATAAAGATTATGATGTGTGAATGATGAAGAATGGTAATTTTCTGTATTGTGCCAAATAGGAGCATATTTGCTTCTTTACCCTTAAATAAGTACCTCCTCTTCCAAGCATGTAAAGAACATTGACATATCTTAAGTCTAGTCACTAAATCTAAGGCTAGACTGGGAGGATACCGACTCTCACTACGGAGCTCCCACTCACCCTTCACCTGAATTCTAACCATATGCTTTAGTTACCAATCTTAGGACCAAATTGGGGATCCCATTCTGTCACCATGAAACCTCCAATTTGAAGTCCATCCAAACTCATTTCCCTATTTATTTGTACTCAATCCCCACGAACTACGCAATTCATTCATGGACATTGAATGGGTTCTCCATTCTTGTTGTAGAACATTCAATTCTTTGGAATTAATGTTCCTCAACATATTTTAACAAATCAATTGGCCGGATTGAAAAGTAAATTAAGTTACAAATGAAAGGACCATCACAACTTTTATAACACTTTATGGTCACATCAATTCCACATCACCACATCATCACTACTTTATGCAAGAAGAAAGGCGAAGGAAACTACTCACAAATCATGGAGAAGATATAATAAAACATGGATTTTATATATAAAAGAAGAGTCATACAAACCACAATAGCAAATACAACTTATCTCCTTCTCTTCCCTAAGAAAGTTCCTTCAAAGTTCCCTTGATTCCTTTTCTATTCCTTGCAACACTTGATTTCCTCCTTGGAACCAAGATGAAGAAGTAATCTCTCACTTTACTCCCTCTTCTCCCCTCCCTAGAGAAGAATCTCTCTTCAAATCACAAACCCTAAATCTCACTCACACTTTCCTTACACTCTCTACATTAATCCTCCTCTCCTTTTTCATTTTGAACACTTAATTTTATGTTAGGAACGAATTCCCCAAGAGTTACTTCAAGCGCCCCTTCAAAAATCCGCCAAAACTCTTCAATTTTAAATGAACAGACATAGGGTGCCGGCGTCGCCTGATAGCGGTGCCGGCGGTGCTCTATCCTGCCAATAATTGCTGAAGTTTCTCGAAGAGGGCTCCGGCGGCGCCAGAAGCTATTTTCCTCCAAATTGCTCCATTTTGCTCCAAATTCGTTCATTTTTGTATCTTTTCGCTCCAATCACCTATAATCATCATAATTGCAACAAATCATGAAAAGTTCCTTCCTTTAAAGTGCAACGTCACCAAAAATAGCTAAAAACATATAGCTAAAAGAGTATATATTTTTGGTGCATCAAAATCCCCCAAACTTAACTATTATTTGTCCTCAAGTAATCCTTTTAATACATAAAGATATAACCCATAGCAATGTACTTTTCACCTGTTGAAAACTTAAATCTTTCATTCAAAGAAATATATTAGAAAGAGTTTTAAAAAGAAATTCAGTGACTCAAGTCAACTCTCAATGTGTAAGAAAATTCAGTAATCAAGTCTAAAGGTTCTAGTCTCCTATTTATTTCAAGAAAAACTATAATTTGACACATTAAGAGTGATATAAAATATTATACAAAAAGACTTTCATGCTAACTTCATCAGAATGTAGGCTAATACTTTAAATATAAATTCAGAAATGAAATCAGGTTCTCCCTTTAAGATAACTCAAGCGAAGCCAATTTTTTATTAGGCATCTCCTCAAGCTTCTCCTCATCTTTTTTTTTCTATTTCTATTTTTTTTCTTCTTTTTGGGATTGTTTTTCAATCCATCTTTTCATTTCTCTCTCTTTTTTTTTCTTTTTTTTTCTTTTGATGAGGATTACTGTATCTGGATAGCCTTTAATGATTTTGAACTTCACTCTCCTCTTTATAAAGTTCAAACATGAAAAACCTCTTTACTTTATACATAGGTATCAACTTTATTGTTCATCATAAAGTGACAATCTTTTCTCAACATATAATACTTTAAGTCTCTTAATAATTTCAAAAATATAGTTTTATTTACTTTAAATAGTTAACTATAATCAAATCCTTTCATACCAAATATCTTACCCTTAGAAAATCAACCTTTATCACCAAAAACTTTCATCAAATCTTTTTCAATATTTAATTGAAATAGAATCTTAGTTATCTAAAGTGAAGTTCTACTGCTAGGAATTATGTTAATAATTTTTTTTTGAAAATATTTTAATTAAGGACAAATAAGAGTTAATATCCTTTCTACCCTCCCCAAAACTTAAATTTTTGCAATATAATAAAAGAGAGTAAAAGAACTAACCTTTTTGTGCCGAAATTTTGAAATCTTAATAATCTATCTGGTATTAATCAAAATTTTACAGCTAGCAAGTACGAAACAATTAGTAGCAGTGATATATATAACATTTAAAATTCTGCTGGGGTAAAGAAAAAAAATACCAACATTGACACATTTTTTATCCAAACATTACAAATACTAATAAACTATCACAACATTAAACATAACATTTAACATTGTTAAAGTTTCAAGTGCAACTGCTACATTAAAAAAAAATACTACAGTACATCTAAAGAAAATACTGCAGACAACTTCACACACTACAACAGTATAACACAAAGACACATAACAAAACACAAAAGTACAACACAGAAGTATAAAACTACCACTCAACATCACCAGCATCGTCAGTAGGGTCATAAGGTCCAGGCCTGTACGGTGTATAACCAGGGCAAGTAGGAAATATCACCCCAGTATCTCCTCTCATAAATCTGGCCTGAGCATCATAATAAGCAATATTGAACTCAACTCTTCTCTGCAAATAGTCTTCATTCACATCACTCCTGGCCTCGAATACATCCATCCGACTATGCATCCTATCAATACTATCACTTTGCAATCTCAACTGCTCCATGACATCAGATAGTTTTGGGGGCTCAGAAGTAGATGGAACATTATAGATTGTGGTAGGAATATCAGTACTCCTACTCTTCTCTCTTGCACCCACATGAGCCTCATAAGTACGAATAATGATCTTCATAATCGATCTCAAAGGCATCGCCACTTCCTCAGAACTACTATACTCAACTCCAGACTGAACACAAAGGGCATGAATTAGGGCAGGATGTCCTAATCTACCAGTGGTTTCTCCTTTGGTAATAGAGTGAATGCTCTTGAAAACAATGGCTCCAATATCGATCTTCATATTCTGGATGTAATAATTCAAAATAGCTCGATCCCTAGTAACTTTGCTGTGATGATAAGAAGGTAACAGTCTTGTAGAAATGAAATAATGACACGCTTTAGAAGCAACATTTAAAGTAGAAGCAGAGTTGTTAATCTTCTGTCTCTGATTCATCTTCCACTCCCCTCTTCCATCAGTCAGATACGTGATCACACTCATCAAATTCCCCTCACTAGTATCAAAATTGTCAAATTCACAAACAAAAGGTTCTTCAATTTGATAAAATGCGTTGATGCGTGGTGAGGTGAACTCAACCAGTTTCCCTCGGACTAGCACATATTCCGTCTCAGACCAGAGCACGTTAGCATAAAATTCTCGGACTACTCCCAAAACAGCATTAGCAAAAAAGTAACAAAAACGCTCCCAATTCCGCTCAGAAATCAACTGTTCCACAGATCCACCAAGATTCTCAAACGCTTGATCCTGAATACACTTCTTATTTTGCAACAGAGAGTTGAAGTGAAACTGAGCCTTAATATTAACAAATCTTTCATCATCCCAATCAAATTTTCGCTTCCCCTTACTCATTCTAGGAGCCATGTGAATTTCTAAAAATTGCAAAAAAATTACCAATAAATCCCAAATCCACAATGTACTGACTCAAAGCATTAATCTAAACAAGTAAGAACAAATTCCACCATAGGAAACCTCACCTTTTCTAAAAAATCTCCCAAAAATATCATCCAAACAATGTGAGAGTTTCACATGGTGAAAATCTAAAAATTTTAGCTTAAAGTAAAGCTCTTACCAAGAGAAGTGTAGATCCGGCCTCAGAAATCCTTGAAATCCTCTCTACTCCGAGATCTAACGATCCCTAAAGCTTCAAAATCGCGAACATGGAGGTGGGAGACGAAGGAAACGGTGGAAAAATGGGTCCCTGGCAATTTTTGCAAATTTTTAGGGGTCCCACGCTATTTTTAGCATTTGGGCGCCGGCGGCGCCAGTCCAAAATTTCATTGGGTTAAAAAAAAACTTTTTTGTTGCAATTTCAATCGTTTCAACCTCCATGAGTCCTATTTAACACATCAACAAGCATCTATTTCATCTCACAAACACTAAACAACATCACTTTACACAAACAACACATCACATCACATTCATATATAAAATCCACGATACAATGATTACACACATATGTTCATCAAATAATAACAACACTCCTTAGATCCTTAGTGTTGCAAGTACACTACGATAAGCAAACATTAAGTCCTAAGTACACACAAGAAATTAAAGCATAGTCCAAGCACACCCTACTAAAGCAAGGCAAACAACATAATAATCAAAGCAAACACTCAAACATAACAAAGCAGCATACAAAATCCACTAATTACTCCTCATCAGTCTCAGAACTATCATCCTCTCTAATGTCTCCAATTGATTGACGATGAATGAACAGATTGTAGAAGGAACGATATGAGAATTCATCAGATGAATCTTCAGCCACCACAGCATTCTTCTTCAACAGATTAATCAAACCCAACTCAGTCCGGCCAGTATGATCAAATTTCTCTTCATCCTCCGATCAATGTGATCAAATAAATCAGAAATATTATTAATAGCATTTAGAACATTCTGTACCGCATTTTCCAACTTCTTTATCTTCTTCAATATCACCCTTGAACTTTTAGAATAGTAAGGCTAAATAGGTTGTGAACTCTCAATGGGCTGATCAGCAAGCAAATCCATATCTCCTTCATCTCCTACTGCTCGGTAGTCATAAAGATCATTTGGATCAATAGGTCTCCAGGGGAGAAGAACTTTTTCCCAACTCTCATATGGTACTTGTGATTGACTACATAATAGAAATATGGTGGACGGGTGTCTAAGCCCATATTTAGATCCACGCACAATCAATCCCAAAACAAATTTCGTAATGATTGATCCAATATCCACTGGCCTTCCAGTTTGTATACAGAAATTCAAAATAGCACTTTCCTTCGTTACCTTTCTTATCTTCATAGTAGGAATTAATTTTACTGAAATAAAGTAATGCCACTGCTTTGATATCAAATTTAAGGATGAAGAAGAGAAACGAATATATCCATTATCCCTTACTTCCCATTCTTCATTCTCATCCGTCAAATAATGATAGATTTCATTCATATCATCGCTCGTCGCATTAAAATTTGCATAATGACAAATAGGTACATTCTCAATCATGAAGAGATCATTAATCCTTGCAGGAGTGAATGGTACATACCTACCTTGCACAAAAACACATCCTTGGTTGATCCCATGCAGATTTGCATAAAATTCTTTCACGACCGGAACAACCAATGAGGCAGTAGTGTAGCATAACACTTCCCAACGCCTTTGCTTTACTATCTCTTCAACTCGTGTAGTCAGACTCTCCAAACCTCGATTCACAAAGCCTCTTTCCTTGATAATCCTTCTTTTCATCATCACTTTACGGAATAGACGCTGTGCCTCGAAACTAACGAACTTTATTCGATTATAAATGCGAGATCTAGGGAGTTCAATGGAGTAGGAATCCATGGGATGCAAATTGGGAAAGGAGTTTTCATTTTTCTGGTGGTTATGGGTTTAAAATGGAGTTTTGGGGTGTTTTAAGGAAGAAGATCCCGCTCAAAACCGCCAAAAACTGCATTTTAAAAATTAAAAACCGTCAACCAGAATTTGGGCACCGGCGGCGCTCGATAGGGGCGTCGGCGGCGCTCAAACTAGAAATTCGGCTATTTTTAAAAGAATAGGGCGCCGGTGGCGCTGATTTTGGTGCCGGCAGCACCAGTGGTAAAAATTTTACCAAACTTTGTTTTGCTCGAAATATTTCATTTTTGCAATACGATCCAATATATTTTTAATTTTCAACTTATTTATGGGTAATTAGGATTCTTAAATATCAAACTAAAAGCACAAACAACAATGAGCAAGCAAATACAACACACAAGTACACATGGGTTGCCTCTCATACAGCGCTTGGTTTAACATCGTCAACGCGACAAACCATTCAGTTAACTAGAATGAATCAGCAATAAAACCTCTTTGAAATCTGGTAAAAACCCTCCAAAGTAAGGTTTTAAATGATGCCCATTAACCTTGAAGATATTTCTTGTTTTAGGATCCTCGATATCAACAGCTCCGAAAGAATGAACTTTCACTACAGTAAAAGGTCCCAACCATCTAGACTTAAGTTTTCCAGGAAATAATTTCAATCTCGTATTATATAATAAAACTCTTTATCCAAGTTCAAATCGTTTTTTCAATATCTTCTGATCATGTCACAATTTCATTTTCTATTTATAAATTCTATCATTATGATATGATTCATTTCTAATTTCTTCCAACTCATTCATTTGCATAAATCTTTTCTCTCCCACATTTTTCAAATTAAAATTCAACTCCTTAATCACCCAATATGCTTTATGCTCTAATTTAACCGACAAATGGCAAGTTTTGCCAAATACTAGTCTATAAGGAGACATTCCAATAAGGGTCTTAAAAGCAGTCCTACAAACCGATAATGTGGTACCTAATCTAGTAGATCAATCTAATTTATGAATATCCATTGTTTACTTCAAAATTCTTTTAATTTCCCGATTCGATAATTCTGCTAAACCACTAGTCTGGGGATGATAAGTAGTAGAGATGCTATGAATAATATTGTATTTTTCAATTAATCTCTTAATTTGATTGTTTCTGAAATGGGATCCACCAGCTATTATAATCACTCTCCGCATTCCACATCTTGTAAATATATTTTTCTTTAAAAATTTAGAAACACTCAGAGCATCATATCTTGGTAAAGCAATAGCTTCAATCCATTTTGAAACATATTCAACAGCGACCAATATATATAAATTTCCAAATGAAGGTGTAAATGGTCCGATAAAATCTAATCCCCATACTTCAAAAATTTCAACTTCCAAATTATAATTCAGAGGCTATTCATTTCTTCTAGAAATATTACCTACTCTTTGACATCAATCACAAAATTTAACATATTCATAAACATCACGAAAAAGAGTAGGCCAATAAAGTCCAAATTGTAAAATCTTATAAGCCATTTTATCAACACCAAAATTACTTCCAAATTCAGAATCATGACATCTTTGAGTAATTGGATTAATTTCTTCATCTGGCACAAATCTTCTAATAATCAGATCCTTACACTATTTATATAAATAGGGCTCATCCCATAAATAAAATTTAGCATCATATTTAATTTTTTTTTGTTGTTGCCTTGTTAAATCTGATGGTATAATATCACTCTCAATATAATTCCCAATATCAGCATACCAAGGCAAATTCTTTTCCATAAGAATATACAGTTGTTCATCATGAAAAGTTTCTGTAACTTCCCTCTCAAATTTAGATAATTTATCATGTTTTATTCTTGACAAGTGATCAACAGTTTGATTATCAGATCCTTTCCTATCAACTATCTCAAAATCAAATTCTTGCAGAAGGAGTATCCAACTAATCAATCTAGGTTTAGTATCCTTCTTTTGCATTAAATACTTGATAGTTGAATGATCAGTATGCACTATACTTTTAGTCCCAATTAAATAAGGTCTAAACTTATCAAAAGCAAATACTATAGCTCATAACTCCCTTTCAGTAGTGGTATAATTAATTTGAGCATCATTAAGAGTTTTACTAACATAGTAAATGACTTTGAAAATTTTATCATACCTTTACCCCAACGCAACTCAAATAGCATAATCACTAGCATCACACATCAATTCAAAGGGTTTCTCCTAATCAGGTGAAACAATTATAGGAGCAGTGATTAATTTTTCTTTTAGTAATTCAAAAGCACACAAACATTCATCATTAAAATCAAACTTCCTATCATTTTCTAGAAGTTGACACAAAGGTTTAGTAGTTTTAGAAAAATCTTTAATATAACGCCTGTAAAATCCAGCATGTCCTAAGAAACTCCGCACCTCCCTCACAGTAGTGGGTGGTGGTACTCTCAATCACTCAAATTTTAGCAGGATTGACCTCCATACCATATTCAGAAATTTTATGCTCAAGCACTATTCCTCCTGCAACCATAAATTGACATTTTTCCTAGTTCAGAACTAAATTTGTTTTCTCACAGAGTTCCAAAACTTTTACCAAGTTTTCCAAACAAATATCAAATAAAGTTCCAAACACAGAAAAATCATCCATGAAAACTTCTATTCCATTATCTATCATACTACTAAAGATAGACATCATACATCTTTGAAAAGTTGCAGGTGCATTACACAGTCCAAAAGGCATTCTTCGAAAAGCAAATGTCCCATAGGGGCTAGTAAACGTTGTCTTTTCTTGATCCTCAGGAGCAATAGGTATTTGATGTTAACCAGTATATTTGTCCAAAAAATAGTAGTACTTGTGTCCAGCAAGTCTATCCAACATTTGAATGAGAAAAGGAAGAGGAAAGTGATCTTTTCGGGTGGCAGCATTCAGTTTTCTATAATCAATACAAAGTCGCCATCCATTAACTTGTCTAGTAGGTAAAATTTCATTCCTTTCAACCACTTCCACAGTCACTCTGCCTTTCTTCGGTACACAATGAATTGGACTTACCCAAGCACTATCCGAAAAGGATAAATAATTCCAGCATCAAGCCATTTTAAAATTTCCTTCTTAACTACTTCTTTCATTAAAAGATTTAATATCCTCTGCGGATCAATTTTAGGTTTATGTTCTTCATTTAATAAAATTCTATTCATACAGATTGAAGGACTGATTCATTTGATATCTGCCAAAGTCCATCCAAAAGCTTTTTTGTATCTTTTTAAAATTTCCAATAATTTTTGTTCTTATATTCAGTTAACTCCGAAGATACAATAACTGGTAGGGTAGATGATTCTCCTAAGAACATATACTTTAAATGCTTAGGGAGAATTTTCATCTCAAGTTCAGGAGGTTTAATAATAGATGAAATTAAAATTTTATCTCCACTTTCCATGGTATCTAACACTTCAAATTTCTCCTGAATATACTCCAACTCTTTATTCTTCTCATTATTTGAACCTTTTTCATTTCCAATTTCATCTTCAATTATATTTTCATATTCTACTTTCTTTTCAAACATATCTTTAAAATAATCATTTCTCAAATATTCGCAGACTTCCTGAGGGATACTTCATAGACTTCAAAATATTAAAGGTCACCTCTTGATCATTAACTCTCATAGTTAATTCCCCTTTTTGAACATCAATTACAGCTCTTCCAGTAGCTAGGAATGGTCTTCCTAAAATAATTGGAATTTCTTTATCTTCCTCCATATCAAGCACAATAAAATCCACAGGAAAGATAAATTTATCAACTTTCACTAACACATCTTCTACCACTCCCTTAGGATAAGTAATAGAACGATCGGCTAATTGAAGAGTTACAGATGTAGGAGAAATTTCTCCAATTCCCAATCTTTTGAAAGTTGATAAAGGCATAAGGTTAATACTAGCTCCCAGATCACATAAGACAAAAACTTTTCACCTATAGCACATGGGATAGTGAAACTACCAGGATCTTTAAGTTTTCAGGAAGCTTTTTCTGAATTATTGCACTACACTCTCCGCTAAGTGCAACAGTCTCATGATCCGTGAACTTTCTCTTCTTTTTAAGAATATCCTTCATAAATTTCACATAATCAGGCATCTGTTCTAATGCTTCAACAAAAGGTATATTTATTGTTAACTTCTTAAGGATTTCCAAAAATTTTCAAAATCTGTTATCCCTATTCTTCTGCTTCAATCTTTGAGGAAATGGAGGAGGTGGTTTCTCAACAGTAATCTTCATGGTTCAAGAGGATATTCTAGGACTGGATAAATCTTATTTGAACCCTTTTCAATATTCACCTTCTCCTTCTCTTCTTCAACTTCTTTCTGCACTCTAGTTTCTAATTCTTTTCCACTCCTTAATTGAATAGCCTTAAGTTGCTCCTTGTTTTGATCTTTTGGATTGATCTCCACATTACTAGGAAGAGTTCCAGAAGGTCTATTATTAAGTGCAGTGAAAATATGTCCCAATTGATATTCAATATTTTTTATCGCAACACCTTGAACTTGTAATTGGTTTCCCATATTAAAAATCATTTCATCTGTAGCAACTTCTTATCCTTAAACTGTGGGTTATTATTGAATCCAGGAGGATAAGATGGTCTAAAGTTAGTATTTCCTTAGTTTTTTTAGTTTCCAACTGGGTTTATAGAATTGTGCCCTTATTCTGGGTTCACATTACCATTATTATTATTCCAATTGAAATTTGGGTGATTCTTCTAACCAGAGTTATAATAATTCGAATAAGGGTTATTAGGTCTATTAATCGCGTTTAAAGTCTCATAAGGTGTATGAGATTCAGTTATCTGCCCAAATGAATTTTCCTCTAACACTGGGGGTGGTTGAGAATAATTCATTCCATATTGATCTATATTCTTAGAAAGTGCTGATATTTGAGAAACTATCATAGTCATCATATCAGAATCATGAAAACTAGCTACTCTCTTAGAGTTTACCCTTTCAAAGGGCCATTGAAAATTATTAGTAGCCATCTCTTCAATCAATAAATATGCTTCATCGAAAGGTTTTGACATTAACTATCCACCAGCAGCAACATCAATAATTGATCTCAATGATCCCACTAATTCGTTATAAAAAGTTTTAATTATTAACGAATCTGGCAAAGCATGAAGTGGACACTTCCTAAGAAGATCTTTAAACCTCTCCCAAGCTTCATATATTGACTCTCCTTCAAACTGAACAAAAGATGTAATATCATTTCTTAATTTAGCAGTTTTTGATGGAGGGAAATATTTTAATAGAAACTTTTGAGAAAGTTCTCCCCAAGTTCGAATAGATCCAGGTGCTAACGAGTTTAACCATGCCTTAGCTTTATCCCTTAAGGAAAAAGGAAAAAGTCTAAGTCTCACAGCATCACTCGACACTCCGTCATACTTAAAAGTAGCACACAGTTCTAAAAAACTAGCGAGATGTAAATTTGGGTCTTCATTAGGTGTTCCTCCGAATTGATTATTTTGTATCATTTGGATAATAGCAGGTTTAAGTTCAAACGAATTAGCAGCAACATCAGGATTTTGAATAGTTATAAGAATTTCATATGCTGTTGGGTTAGCATAATCTCTTAAGGGTTTTAGCAAATTTCCAACATTAATATTCTAATTCTCTTGATTATACGCCATTTCGCAGAAATTTTCAATTTGTTTTTGTTGTTTCCTAATTTTTCTAATAATATGCTCTAACTCTGAATCGTAAGGTATCAAACCTACAGATCCACTACAACGCATACAAAATCACACTAAAAAGTAAATAAGCACACAAATATACTACAAAGTAAAGGTTTTCAATTACTACAATATCTATAAATAAATACTGTTTATCTACCTTCCCCGGCAACGGCGCCAAAAACTTAACAGTGACTTTATATATGCTTAAAAATGCAAGAATTTATGAATTCATAATTATATATTTATAATAATTTAGTAAAGTCACAAATTCAACCCAGGTATACGTATCGTATCAAGTAATACAAGGCTCTTATGGAGTTCTGGTTATCGATCCCACAAGGAAGGCAACACTCTTTAAATCAGATAATATAGCATTATAATCCAATTCCAACTGTAACAATTGCTCAAGTGTACTAAAACTAGTGAATGCAAAGTATGATAATAATAAAGCTACTATAATTACTTCTACTTACTAAACTAATTTAACTAACACACACTAACTTATGTAATTTATAAGATACTTCTATGTGAAAAGTGTCTTCCTTCCTACATAAAGATTATGATGTGTGAATGATGAAGAATTGTAATTTTCTGTATTGTGCCAAATAGGAGCATATTTCCTTCTTTACCCTTAAAAGAGTAAAACCTCTTCCAAGCATGTAAAGAACATTGACATATCTTAAGTTTAGTCACTAAATCTAAAGCTAGGCTGGGAGGTTACTGACTCTTACTCGAAGCTCCCACTCACCCTTCACCCGAAGGCTAACAATAGGCTTTAGTTACCAGTCTTAGGACCAAATTGGGGATCCCATTCTGTCACCTTGAAACCTCCAATTTGAAGTCCATCCAAACTCATTTCTTTATTTATTTGCACTCAATCCCCATGAACTACGCAATTCATTCACGAACATTGAATGGGTTCTTCATTCTTTTTGTAGAACATTCAATTCTTTTGGAATTAATGTTCCTCAACATATTTTAACAAGTCAATTGGCCGAATTGAAAAGTAAATTAAGTTCCAAATGAAAGGACCATCACAACATTTATAACACTTTAAGGGCACATCAATTCCACATCACCACATCATCACTACTTTATGCAAGAATAAAGGCAAAGGAAACTACTCACAAATCATGGAGAAGATATAATAAAACATGGATTTTATATATAAAAGAAGAGTCATACAAACCACAATAGTAAATACAACTTATCTCCTTCTCTTCCGCAAGAAAATTCCTTCAAAGTTCCCTTAATTCCATTTCTATTCCTTACAACACTTGATTTCCTCCTTGGGACAAAGATGAAGAAGCAATCTCTCACTTTACTCCCTCTTCTCCCCTCCTTAGAGAAGAATCTCTCTTCAAATCACAAACCCTAACTCTCACTCACACTTTCCTTACACTCTCTACAGTAATCCTCCTCTCCTTTTTCGTTTTGAACACTTAATTTTATGTTAGGAACGAATTCCCCAAGAGTTTCTTCAAGCACCCCTTCAAAAATCCGTCAAAACTTTTCAATTTGAAATGAACCGACATAGGGCACCGGTGGCGCCCTATCCTACCAATAATTGCTGAAGTTTCTGGAAGAGGGCGCCGGCTGCACCCATTCTGGCTCCGGCGGTGCCAGAAGTTGTTTTCCTTAAAATTGCCCCATTTTGCTCCAAATTCATTCCTTTTTGCATATTTTTGCTCCAATCACCTATAATCATCATACCTGCAACAAATCATGAAAAATACAATCCTTTAAAGTGCAATATCACCAAAAATAGGTAAAAACATATTAGTAAAAGAGTATATATTTTTGGTGCATCAGAAAGTCATTAAGGACAAAAAAAATAATTATGAAATTTTAAGCTCTAATTAAAATTTAGGATTCAAATGGGTATATTGGCAATATTGATCTTAATTAATTATCGTTGATGATTGAAAGACAAAGGGATTAAATTGTAGAAACCAACCCATTGCTTCTTACAACAAGAGTAAATTTTAATTTTGTGAATTATTGTGACTTGGAGGTTAATTCTATTAGATGATTTTAGAATAGTTGGAATTTATTAGGAAGATAACAATTCACTAATCAGAAGCCCTAATTAGTGGTTAAGTAATAACGTATAATATTTTGATAAACACTAAAACCCATCTATTTCAACACTTCTAGTAATTATGAATTTATTTTCATGAAAACCTAAGGGCTTCATAGTGAGCTAGGTTTAATCTAGTTTATTTAATGAGGTTTAGGAAATGAAAAATTACTGATCCTAACTACCCTTAACACTACAAGTCCAATCTTAATTGAAAGAGTGAGAGTTTTTAATAGTTCAAATTTCCCTTGAGGGAATCCACCCACATAATCCTTAAATAAAATGTCAAGTGAATACTTAGTTACTGATCCCTGATATTTATGCTTACATTTTCTATATGAGTTTTTACTTTATACTTCTTTTTAATTATACATCTTTCTTTACAACGACACAAAAAACTTGATGTCGATGAAAAAGAGAATTTAATTAGGGTTCTACGCAAATATACATATCGTTATCAAGTAATATAGGGCTTTCTGATTAAGCCTCAAATATCGATCCCGTGGAGATCGAGGTTAATCATGGCGGCATTCAAGAGAAATTCTATTCTATAATAACAGGCCCTAGCTTGGAAGGTCGATAAAGATCTGGTTTTGATAAAATCCTACAATTATCATTAAATTACTATGTTTACTCCTAAACTAAAATACTTACTGAGAATTAGAAAGTGGGGTTTGATATATTAAAAGCACCCTTCCTCATATAATGAATAATGAAATGTGTAAAGGTAAAATAAGGAGTGACAGAGAGATTGTCACAAGTATGAGCAATTATATTCTTTACCCTTAATAGAGATGCTATAAAGAACATTGGTAAATCTAAAGTTTGGATAGTTCTGAAGAAGGAAAGGTAGGGAAGATACTAGCTCTAACTCTAGAATTCCCACTTATCCCTCCACCTAGAGGCTAACATCTCACATCAAAACCTAAAACAATAGAACAAATTAGGAGGCTTTAGCCTGTCAATCTAATGTCCTCTAATTCTACACCAATTAAAGTTTATCTCCCTATACAATTGCACTCAATTATATGTGTTACATTCTCATTCATACAATCTCATGTGATTGTTACCGGTTCTTACTTGTTCTCACAATATATTTTAACTTGCAAGTTGATCAAGTTTACATGTTAATTAAGAACAAAGTAATATGATTGCAATATATTCTCACTCTACACAATTCTATATCCTACACATGCATAATAATTTATTGTAAGAGGGAAGAGTAAAGAAAGTTACTCACTACACAAGGAGAAACACCAAGAACTATTCATTGAACAAGACTTTAAAACCATGCAAACCAAGTACTAGATTCAAATCAAAATACAATGAAAATACTTATCTTTGATGGAAACCAGGCTCTCCTTGTAGAGAAAAAACAATCTCCTTACATCCTCTCCAAGAAAAAAGTGAAAAGAAAAGAAGAAATCTCTAACTCTCTCTCTTTCTCTCTCACCTTGTCACCCCACTTGTGGCTCTCGCCCGAGCCTTCTTCTTCTTCAACAAGCCTTTTTTTACTCTTCTATTTAGCTTAGGATTTGAAGAGTTTAAAGAGTCATTTAAAATTTTTCAAGAGGTGCTTAAGTATCTCTTCAAAAGTATTCATATTAAATGAATCTTCCAAAGGGTGTCACAAGTGTCACTTCAATAATAACTCATTATAACAGCCCCAAATCCTTATAGAAAATCCATTTTATCATTTCTAATGAATTTCTCAAGAGACACACGAAGCACCGCTTCAAAAATTATCCAATTCGTTGTATATTCTAGAAGTTATGTCAAAAACTATCACTGGCACTTAAGCGCAGATTTTGAGCGCTTAGCCGCCCTCTGGCGGCGCCTAAGCACCATGTTTGGGTGTTTAACCACCCTCTAAAAGTACATAAGTGTCTGATTCGACCCCCATGGCTCCAGTGTGCCTCGTTTAGTCCCGTTTTGCTCCGGTATGCTCCATTTTGGTCCATTTTTGTTCCTTTTCCACAATCACACTAAATTCTTCAATTTTTTGTACCTACAACCAAAAACACAAAAAAACATTCCTTTAAAGTGCAATATCATTATAAAATATAGCATAAAAAATAGTACATTTTTAGGCGTATCCTTAAACATTACTTGTCCTCAAGTAATACAATATTTTAAAAATAATTAATGTAGATTAGAGTTAATGTGTCATCCTTTAGAATTACTATAATTTTTTTCTAAAAATGTGACAGTTTAAATTAGAAGAACTTCTAGTGTATCAGACTAGCCCAGGGTCTAAAATATTTATCATCAAACTTGGGAATTTGTTTTCCTATCTAATTCAAAAATATATATAAATTATTCAAACTTCGGATCCTATGAACATTACTTTCTAGACTCTCATAAAATTTTTTTTACTAATATAAGTATAAAAAGCAAGCTTAAGATTGTTCTAAGTTCTGTAATCTAGAAAGACTAAAGTGAAACCAATTTTTTATTAGGACCTCTCCTCAAGCTTCTCCTCACACTTTTTTCTTTTTACATTTTCTTTTTCATTTTCAGGATCTTTTTGATCCATTTTTTGTTCTGCTCTTTTTTTATTATATGTGAGGATTACTATATCAAGAGAAGTCCTAAAATAATTTTGAATTCAACTATCCTCCTCAAAAGTTAAAACTTATTACTTTCCTTCACTTGAAAAGATTTATTTTTTCATTTTTTTAAATACTTTCTAAAAGAGCCTTAAATGTTTAAAAATAAAAATTCTAAGAATCCTTAGTTTTTCAAAAATACAATTCTTCCTACTAAAGAGAGTTACTAGTCAAATAAGTTCATGACTCCTACCAAATGAGAACAAATTCAGAAAAAGGAAATAAGATGTCTCCAGTAAAGCACAGGTCCAGGTGAGAACCAAGTCGTGGTGGACTCGTCAATCCAACTACTACAAGAGGATATAAAAGTTTAGCCATAATTTGAAGTTAAGTAATCAACTCCCTCATGACTGGTAAAGATCAAATAAAACCACTAAAAATCTAAACATCCACTAATCATCAATCAATTTGATCAATTCACACTAAAGCAAACACATTACAACACTAACAATCATAACTCTCAAGCACACTAAATTAAACCACCCTGTTAACTATGGGTTGCCTCATATAAAGCACTAGTTTTAAAGTCGTCATCTCGAAAAATGATTTATCCAAGATCAAATTCCATTTAAGTAATCCTTGTTCAATCACACAATCTTTTTCAGATCCAGAGTTTCCTACAACATCTTCAAATTGTATATTTTCTTTTAGCTCTTCTTTTTCGGATTGATTCATGTCATTGTTCCACATATTTCTTTATAGATCCAATATTCTTATAATGATTTTCTCAATTTGCTTATTAATATCTTCCATGAAATTTATAAGAAATGGATCTCTATAAGATACTTCAAGATGTACCAAATTTTGGATCGATCCTCTCTAGATAATTCATATTCTAGATCAAATTCTACTGGTATATTCTTTTGTCTCATGTTATCTTCTAATTCTTCCCCTTTGTACTGAGTATATGGTCGGGGTGGTCTTTCTATATTTAACTTAGTTGAGGAAATAGGTTTTTCTATTTTCTTATGAATTTCTTTGATTTGTCTTTCAATATCCTTATCCTCTTTTCTCAACTCAAAGTTATTTTGAAATATATCATCATATTCTCTTCCAAGTCTTAGTTTGATAACTTTATCTTGTTCATCATTCAATTTAGGTTCTTCTTAAGATTGACTCAAATTTGAAGATATAAGGACTGGTGTTGTAGATGAATTCTCTAAATAGGTAGGCTTTAAAATTGTATGGGGTACATTCATCTTATGTTCATGAGATTTTTCAACAGATGGAATTAAAAGTTTACTATTTTTGGTAACTTCTATCATTTCACACCTCTCATAAACATACATACAATCTTCATTAAACAACTTTTTCAACTCATCATGAAAGTCCATTTCAATCTCATCTGTTAACTTACTTTCAAAACTTTTTTGTAAATGGTATTTACTTAGATAATCAATTTCATCCATCCAAAAAAAATCATCATCTTTTCCCACAATTAGACATTTCATAGTCTTTAATATATTAAAAGTTACTTCTTGGTCATTAATATTCGTAGTCAACACTCCTTTTTGCACATCTATCATAGCTTGTCCAATAACAAGGAATGATCTCCCTAAAAAAAAATTGGATTTTCTTTATCTTCCTCCATATCTAAAAAAATAAATTTCATATGAAAGATAAATTTATCCATTTTAACAAACACATCATCTATAACCCCATTTGGAAAAATGATAAATCGATCAGCTATTTGAAGGGTTATAGTAGTTGGAGAAATATCAGATAAACGTAACCTTGTAAGTATAGATAGAGGTATCACATTAATGCTTGCTAATAAATCACATAAGGCTTGTTTACATATTCTTTTTCCAATTGCACGAGGAATTGTTAAGCTACAAGGATCTTTAAGTTTCTAAGGAAACTTTTTCTGAAGTAGAGCACTGCATTTCTCACTTAGTGCAACTGTCTTGTAGTCTCCACATTTTCTTTTCTTGTTTAATATATCCTTCATAAACTTTGCATAACTTGGCATTTGTTCCAAAGCTTCAGTGAAAGGAATATTGATCATTAACTTCTTAAGTACTTCCATGAACTATGAAAATTGTTTATCCAACTCATGCTATCCAAGTATTTGATGAAATGGAGGTAGTGGTCTTTCAAAATTGATTTTAGTTGGAGATATTAATTTTTCTAGATCCTTAGAAACTGGTTCTTCAGGTCTTTTAGTTTCCTTTCTTTCTCTCACAACGTCTTTCTCTTTTATAACCTTATCCCCTATCTCTCTTCCACTTCTTAATTAGACAGCTTCTACTAGTTCATTGTTGTTCTCTTCAGGGTTGAGCTCAGTGTTGCTAGAAGTGTTCCTTGAGGTATATTACTATGTGAATTAGCAATTTATCTCAGTTGATTCTCTATGTTTCTAATTGCAGCATTTTGACTTTGAAAGTGATTTCCCATTTACAATACCATTTCTTCTATAGACATGTTCTTGTGATCAAATTGTTGATCATTGTTAGAGTCTAGTGGAAATGAACGTCTAAAGTTTGTATTCCTCTAATTATTCCAACTTCTATTAGGATTTGCATGATTATTTTACCATTGTTGGTTTCCACCCCAATAGTACGATTCCAGTTAAAATTAGGATGGTTCTTCCAACCTGGGTTGTAATAGTTGAAATACAGGTTGTTTATGCTATTTAAAGTCTCATATGAAAAGTTAGTATCAATCATATGCTCTAATGAGCTTTCCCCACTTACAGGAGTAAATTGAGGCCAGTTCATTCGAAATCGGTCTAACTTACTTGATATTGCAGAAACGTAAGATGTAAGATTTACAATCACATTTGTACCATCAAAACTTGCTACTTTTTTAGGATTTACCCTTGCAGAGGGCCATTGAAATTCATTTGTAGTCATTACTTCAATTAAAGCATACACTTCATCAAATGGTTTTGACATTAATGAACCACCAGAAGCAGCATCAAGAATGGACCTAAGGGATCCTACTAACCCATTGTATGAAGTTTAAATGATTAACCGATTGGGCAGAGCATGGTGTGGACAATTTCTTATGAGTTCCTTAAATCTTTTCCAGGCTTCGTACATTGATTCCCCTTTATACTGACAAAATGAGATAATATGGTTTCTAAGTTTAGTAGTCTTTGAAGGTGCAAAATACTTAGCTATGAATTTCTGAGTAAACTCCACCTAATTTTTAGTATAGCCAGGTGCTAATGAGTATAACCACATTTTAGCCTTATCCCTCTTAGTCTAACAACATCATCTGACATGCCGTTATAATGAAATATATTAAAAAGTTCTAGAAAACTTGATAAGTGTAAATAAGGATCCTCCAAAGGAGTTCCCTCAAACTGGTTATTTTGCACTAGTTTGATAATCACAGGATTTAATTCAAATGAGTCAGCTTCTACGATAGGGTTTTTTATACTTGAGTGAATTTTATCTGTCATAGAATATACATAATCCCTCAATGATTTATGATGATTTTCGAAGTTATTATTTTGAATGTCTTCCATTTCCATTTCTAGCTATTCAAGTCCTTTTTATTTTTTGATATTTTTTCTTTTTTTTTCTAACTCGGGACCATAGGAAAAAGTCCTATAGATCCTTTGTTTCACATACACCGCACAATAAATAATACATTAATAATTAAAAAAATAAAATAAAACATATATTCAACACAACAAAATATTTTCACAAACACCTTGTTTTTCACACAAATAATTTTTTTTTCACAACACCTTTTCATAATAAAAAAAAACTTTTCACAGAAAAATTGATTTTACAACACTACAATTTTCTAAGTCTAAGCCTAATTAATTCAACTAAAATTTTCCTAAAATCAAGATCAATCGTTATGATCTCCAACAACAGCGCCAAAAACTTGACCCCTGATATTTATGCTTACCTTTTATATATGAGTTTATACTTTATACTCTTGTTAATTATATCTATTTCTTTACAATGATGCAAAAAAACATGATACAATGCAAATGAGAGTTTAATTGGGATTCTATTCAAGTATACGTATTGTTATTAAGTAACATTGGGCTTTTTGATTAAGCCCCAAATATCAATCCCACAGAGATCAAGATTAATCACGACAACTTTCAAAAGAACTTTTAGTCTAAATTAACACGCCCTAGCTTGGAAGGTCGATAAAGTTTTGGTTTTGATTAAATCTTACAATTATCAGTGAAATACTTCTTCTAATCCTAAACTAAAATACTTAGTGAAAATCAAAAAGTGGGGTTTGATATATTAAAAGTGCCCTTCCTCATACAATGAAATTAGTGACATGTGTAAATGTAGAACAATTAGCGAGAGAGAGATGGTGACGAATAGGAGCAATTATATTCTTTACCCTTACTAGAGATGCTATAAATAACACTGGTTAATCTAAAGTTTGAACTGTTTTAAAGATGGACTAGGCAGGGAGAATATTAAATCTCACTCTAGAGTTTCCACTTATCCCTCCACCTGGAGGCTAACATCTCACATCAAATCCTACAAAAATAGACGAAATTAAGGGGCTATAGCCTATCACTCTAAATTTCTCTAATTCTACACGCACTAAAGTTTATCTCCCTATTTATTTGCACTCATTAAATGAATTACATTCTCTTCCATACAATCTCATGTGATTCTTACTAATTGTTGACTGAGACAATACCATACTGGTTCTTACATATTATCACAAAAAATTTTAACATGCAAGTTAATCAAGTTTACATGTAAATTAATAAAAAATTAAAATCATCAAAATAAATTCTCATTCTACACAATTCTATATCCTACACATGCATACTAATTTATTGTAAGGGGGAAGAGTAAAGAGAACCACTCACTACACATGGAGAAACAACAAGAACTTTCCATTGAACAAGGCTTTAAAACCATGCAAAGAAACTACTAGATTCAAATCAAAATACAATGAAATTACTTGTCTTTGATGGAAATTAGACTCTCCTTGTATATAAAAAGCAATCTCCTTACAATCCTCTCTAAGAACAAGGTGAAAAGAAAAGAAGAAATCTCTTAATCTCTCTCTTTCTCTCTCACCTTGTCACCCCACTTGGGACTCTCGCCCAAGCCTTCTTCTTATTTTCCAAATCTTCTTCTCCTCTTCTGATTAATTCAAGAGCTCAAAAGTTTAAAGAGTTATTTATAACTTCCCAAGAGGTGGCTAACTGTCTCTTCAAATGTCTCCATATTCAATGAATCTTCCAAAGGGTTTCACTAGTGTCTCTTTAATAATAATTCCTTCTAACAACCCCAAATCATTCTAGAAAGTCCATTTTATCATTTCCAACGAATTCACCAAGAGACACACAAAGCACCGCTTCAAAAATTGTTCGAATCTGATGTATATTGTAGAAGATGTGTCAAAAACTGTCACCGACTCTTAAGCAAATATTTTGGGCACTTAGCCACCCTATGGTGGCGCCTAAGCGCCATATTTGGGTGCTTAGCTACCCAGCACAGGTACAACAGTGTCCAGTTCGACTGTCATGGCTTTGGTGTACCCTGGATTGACTCGTTTTGCTCCAGTATGCTCCATTTTGGTCCATTTTTGTTCCTTTTACTCCAATCACTCCAAATTCTTTAAGTTGCTGTACCTACAGCAGAAAAAACAAGAAAACATACCTTTAAAGTCCAATATTGTTATAAAATATAGCATGAAAAATAATACATTTTTAGGCTTATCAGTTACCCCTGTCATGGGATAATTAAAACATTAAGGTTCATTGAGCACAAGTAAAAACATTATCACTAAATCCTAATCTAAATGTTGATGAATGACTATCAACATAGTAAGTTCAAAAGAACTCAAAACTATTCAAAGAATTTTAAAGTTAGCAATTTTGTGATCTTTTGGATGTTTTGAAGGATAATCAAACTTATTATGCTTTCATGAAGAAAATCATCATTAAAACCATTAGGAGCCAACCAAGCTATGCCCCGAGACCCGTTAACTGACCCAAATCAATAAAATGCCTTGAACTACTTATCTTATATTCACAACCCAATGCTCAAGAACATAATTTTTTTCCTAAGGTATTTAAGTCCTTATAAGCAACTGGGGACATTTTTTTGGCACATATGGATCATCGGACTGGTATAAGTCTGAGGTTTTGGTGGCTAGGGGTATGACGACATTGCTTATGTGTTCTTAAACAAGAGATACAACATGATGTGGGAATTTTAGAATGATATCTCATATTTCAAGGACCTTTGATAAGGGAGAGGATAAGGACTGATGGTACTATTCGCAGACTCTTGGTGGGATTGTTGTCCCCCGATGCTCTTAGATTGTTATTAGTCCTAACTTGATTAGAGTGACTAAGCTGTGGACTACACAACTTAACAAAACTAAAAAAAGTTTCTTTTTCAAGTTAAAATAAACCATGTATGGAAATTTAAACAATAATGTTTGCATAAAAATTAAAGACTTTTGATGAAAATTTATAAAGGTTCATGCTTAGTCATTTGGATCAAGGTTAGGACTACCCAATGTAGCTTATTGAGTTGGTGGCTTTTACCCAAGTTCGGGAAGCACATAGTCCAGTTGTGAGCCCCACCTTTACTGATGTCTTATAGCTAGTCATGGCCGTCCATATGTGAAAACATGTTTTCTTTTATTTTCTCATGTTTCTTACGACGCACTTTTATACTTTTCTTATACTGGATTTTTGCTAGCTATGCTTACTTAATTTCTTGCAATTTATTTTTTCTGCAAAATATATTATGTTTTATTGCACCTACTATGTGGCAATAGGAGAAGCCACGTATGCTTTTACAGTTTATTTATGGTATTTGACTTTATTGCACTTTATTTCCCAACACATTTTATTTATCTAAAGTTTATTTACTACTTTAAAACAAACCGAACAAAATATGTTTCATAAATTAAATACAATTTTAAACCTAGTGAATGCCCTTAATACTCTCCTTTTGATTTACAATGATCTCTCGGATTAGGTAACCTACGGTTGGTAACAGAAATACTCCGGTCTAAGTAAGCCTAACAACTCTTTTAGGCTACGTAAAATTAAAAGAAAAAGGTGATGCCATAATGAGGGAACTGTGTGATCCTAACAAGTGTCGCTCTAATTAAATTAAAATTCCTATAAATAAAACACTTCAACAACAACAATGAAACCTAAATATTGAATATAATTGGTAATACCATTTGAACCTTCGACTTTATGACTGCTATTTTGATGACGAGCTTGAAGCATGCACCTTGGACAACAAAATGTGGAACTATAGAAGGACATCTTTAATAGAGCAAGCGAGTCAACAACAACAAATCTATTACTTTTTTTAAATAGCTAGAGATAGGACTTCGAGGACGTCTGGCTAGTGTGACATAAATCCCCAATTTATCTATTAGGCTTTTGTAAAACTACGTTGTGCAATACAAGCCCTAACTCATCATAGGATTCTGAGGTCATCATTCAGTACGACGTAATCCTCCGATTCTCTAGGCTATTTGTATCATCGGTATCATGCAAATGTATGCCTTAAGTAACAAAACTGGTGGGATGAAACATTAGATAATATCTCTTCAAAATTGAAGTCAAACCATATGATAATTTAGGAAGTCATCGTGGTTCTTCATAGGATTTGTGACTTCCCCTGCTTTTTCATCCTTTG
Organism: Papilionanthe hookeriana x Papilionanthe teres; assembly: GCA_022702705.1. NCBI lineage: Eukaryota > Viridiplantae > Streptophyta > Magnoliopsida > Asparagales > Orchidaceae > Papilionanthe > Papilionanthe hookeriana x Papilionanthe teres. The sequence continues at coordinate 73,415,398 of CM040436.1, read as the reverse complement.
GATTCTAAAATAATTGCTCCAATATGATCCTTTCCCATTTGAAATTCTTATGTCCTATCTTGAAAACCCTAAAATTTGAAATTCATGAAGACAATACCTCTAATCTAAATCGAGAGTTGTCTTATGTGACATCAGTTGCTAAGATGTAAGTAACTATTGGGGCTTGCCCATATAAGTAACGTTACCAACCCAAATTAATATAAACTCTACCTAATCTTTCATATTAGATAGGAGAACTTGTCGGTCAACATTAAGAATTTTCAAGAAAAAAATGAATGTCAAAAATGCTATAGTTTATTTAATCGAGCTTTATCATCATGAAATGTGTCTATTCCTTGGGCTAAATGCATAGCTTGTGGTGCAGTGCTTGTTTATTTTAACTATTAAATTGATTGGATCGGTTAGGTCTTGTATTTTTAAAGGTTAAAATATTACTTTCAAAAATTATATATATATATATATAATAAAATATCTTAAAGCGGGCGACGGGATTCTCATTCCGACAACGGACAAATTCTAATATGGCAACCGAGCGGTAGTCGGATGGTATGATAGTGTAGACCAAAGGGAACAAACCGCGAGATAGTGTGACATGCACGTATAAAGCGCAACCAGCAGAAGATGCATAAGGTTTCGATGATGTCGGAGATGAAATGATGCTGACTCACTTAAATGAGAAATTTGAGTTTTTTGAATAAAATAGAGAAAAAATAACCAATAAACTTTATAAATTCATAACTTTGCAAATCAAAATTATAAAAATATAATAAAAGCACCAGTTAACTCAAGAAACAGAGGAGAAACTAAAAAAAGAAAAATTAATAATAATTAACTTATACTTAATTTTTAAATAATTACATACTCGAGAGTGTGAATTAATTATTAAAAATGAAATATAATATGAAATTTGGAGTAATATTTCCCTCTATTTTTGGAAAATTTTCATGTTTATTCCAAGTCACAGGCTTCCCCAACATTGAAATGAGCAATTTTTTACCAAAAAAAAGTTTTAAAAATAATTATAACAAATGAAATAAAGATTAGAATAATGTAAATTAAAATGAAAATTAACAAGAAAGTTTAGTCTAGTAAATTTGAACCTTGAAATGAAAATTTTCACCATTAAAAACCTAAAATTGAGATTTATGAACCTAGGGTTACAAGTGTAAAATTGATGCTTTGCATCTTGGCCAAAATTGTAGACCTAAAACACTAAATTAACCTTATGCGCTTAGCTTAATGAAGGTTTTAAAGGGTTAACATCATGACTACCCCTTTTTCAATGAAGTCGCCCTTAATGACCCAGGCTTAGCTCAAAATTAAACATGACTCAATTAAACTTGGTTTAGGTCTAAACCCTCTAATAGTACCTTGGAGTGCAAGGTGTCCAAAGTAGGTCTGTGGCAAAAAGGGATCACGACAAAATCGGAATCTCGAGGGGGGGGTTTGGGGGGGCTCGTGATGCGCCTTCGGCACGTGTTGTTTTTAAGTGTGTTTTATGTTTGTATTCATGAGCACACACTAGAGGATCTACGCAAGTATATGTATCATTCAAGTGATATAGGGCTCTAATGCAGTTCCTTTTATCGATCCCACAGGGATGCGAGGTAAGTGGTCTGATACACCTAAAATGTATAGTATCTTTATACATATTTTTATACCTATTTTTGATGATATTGCACTTTAATGGAAGGTATATTATGTGTTTTTATACAGGTATCATTAAATGGATGGTTGTGATGAAAGAAGTGAAAAAGGATCAAATTTGGAGATAAAGTAAAGAAAATTGAAAAAGTGATCTGTGGAGGCTAAGCGCCAAAATCCGCGCTTACGCACTAAGGACCCGCGGCTATGCGCCCCAATTTGGAGCTTACACACCAGCAAGCTTGCGGCTAAACTTCAGAACCTCGCGCATAAGTGTGAGAGTTATAAAAGAGGAATTATTTTAGGTGTCACTTTGAAAGGGTTTTTGAGGCACCTCTTAGTAAGAACGTAGGTAATTTCCTATTAGGGCCAAATTTAAATTAAATTTCTCTTGAATGGATGCGTATCTTGGAAGATATGTTGAATCTGGACACAATTTAAAGAGATACAACAACATATTTTAGAAAACTATAAAAAGAGGACTTGAAGATCAGAAAAATAGTTGATGTTGGAGGGTGTGGTTGATGTTGAAGGGTCTGGTTTATGTTTTAGTGTGGTTTATGTTAGAGAGTTATTTTAGAACACAACTCTCCACTTCACCATCTTTACTTTACTTTACTTTATTACAGTTTGTATTAGAATTAAAAGTGAGATTTAGAACCCTTAGAGTTGGGCGCCAACCTCTTAGGAGTATTGCAAGGGAAAGTAATGTTTTCAAAGGAACTTCAAAAGTTTGTTGGAGAGGATTTTCAAATATGTCTTTATCTTTGTTATTACATTTAGTTTTTAATTCAGACTTCTTGTATTTTCATTATGATTTCTACTTTTAAACCAAGTTGTGAGTGTATTTTCTCCATGAATTCTGAGTAGATTTCTATATATTTTTCCTTAAAATGATGAAGTAATATAGTTATGCAAGTAAGTTGTGTGAAGTATAGAATTTCAATGTTGGAAGAAGTTGTGATGATTTAAAACCTTGCACTTCATTTACTTCTAGATTTGGCTAATTAATATGTTAAAATTTATTGTGAGAACAAGTAAGAACCGGTATGGTATTGTCTCAATCAACAATATGAATGAATCACAAGAGATTCTATAGGTGAGAATGTAATCCATATGGTTGAGTGCAAATAAATAGAGAGATATACTTTGATGAGTGTAAAGTTAGAGGACTTTATAGTGATAGGCTATAGCCCTCAATTTGATTTATTGTTTTATGTTTTGATACAAGATGTTAGCCCCCAGGTGGAGGGAATCAAGGAAACTCTAGAGTGAGAGCTAGTATCTTTCCAGCCTAACCCGTCTTCAATATTATTTAAAACAATAAATTAACCTATGTTCTCCATAGAATCTCTAGTAAGGGTAAAGAATAAAATTACACCTATTTGGCAAAACATATTTTAGATACTTCCACAACAATAATTTCCATTACTTATTATTGATTCATAAAAAGGAAAAAAATTTTATCATTTGCCTAAGTTTCTATCTTACAAAAGTTTAAAAAAAGTAGTTGCTTACTTTCATTTCAAATTATAAAAATTAACAAAAAGAATCTAATTTTATTCCCTAAGAAAATTATATTTTGTTTGAGTAAGATCTTTTCTAAAAAGTAAAAAGTAAATTTTATGTTTTCTGTGCTAGGATATATTTCATTTATTTATCACTTTCCCTGTGGGTTTGATATCTCGGAGCTTAATCAGGAAGTCTTATATTACTTGATAAATGATACGTATACTTTTGTAGTATCCACATTAAAATATAATTAAAAAGGAGTATCAATTTATATGTGTGTGTATATATATATATATTTGAAGCAGTATATAAAAATGGCAGCTGAGAAGAGGGTAGCTCTGCTAGGGTTCTAGGATGATCCTGGCGGCGAGCCTGGCTCTGAAGACTCTTAGGTGGGTGGTGTTTCACTTCTGTGGGGGTAGTAGTGGAGGTGGTGCTTGCTGGACTCTTCTCCTTGTGGCTAGTCTTTCCCGAGCTTTTTGCTTTTCAAACTTCTACTGTTCCATTGGTTTTGACTTTCCTACTAAAGAAGTTCTTATCTCCTTTGGCTTGGGGTTTAGTCCTGCTCTCTGGCTTTTCTTTTAGTTTTGACTCTTGCTAAGGAAGTTCTTATCTCCATTGGCTGGGGGTTTTGGTTGGGCTTCAGTGGTCTTGCTGCTTCCTGTGCAGGCTACTCTTTTGCCTTTTAAGATCTTATGGCCAGCCCAATTAATCTGGATATGAACATTGAATGGGCCAAAGCCACTTATGCTGGTTTGGTCGGGAGGGCCCCCTCTCTTAATGACCCGGCCAAACTTGTTTTTCCTCAAAGTATGCATGATGCAGCTACTGGCAGGAGTACTTGCCCTTTTATCAGACCCATTGGGGAAAAAGAGGGCTGCCCAGCTATTTTCTTCACTGAGCAGGAATTGGAAGATTTAAATGCTGAAGTTAAGTTAACTCTAATAGGCAAATTTGTGTTGGGACACCCAAAGATGGAACTTGTCAGAAACTTCTTTGAGTCACTTAACTTCATTGGCAACTGGAAAATAGGGCTACTGATGGCAGACATCTGCTTGTAAATCTCTCTTCTGAGGAATATTATGCCAAACTTTTTTCCAAACAGTTGGTTACCATAGCTGGAATGGAGATGAAAATCATTAAGTGGACACCAGTGTTTGACCCCAGCAAAGACCCCCCAATAGTCCCCATCTGGTTCAAGTTTCCAAATCTCACCTACAGGTTTTTTAACCATATTGCCCTTTTCAAAATTGGGAGAACCCTTGGCATACCACTTAAGCTAGATGCAACAACCTTTAATAAGGCCAAACCAGAAGCCGCCAGGATACAAATTGAAAGAGATATTTCCCTTCCAGACATCAAGAGGATATGGATTGGCTCAGCCTCTGATGGGCAGTGGCAAGAAACGATAATGCAATAAAAACAATACTTTTGCTCTCATTGCAAGATGTTTGGGCATACTACTGATAGATGATACAAACTTCATCCCCCACCAAGAAGAGCAGCTAATCAGTCCAAAGAGAATCCCAATGTTACACTTCCTGCTACACCTAGTGTCCCTCCAGCTAGTTCACTGGCAGTGGTGTAGGAGGCAAGTTCATCTAAGCAGCTGATGACTGATTCTAGGAAAGACACCATATCTACTGAACAGACATTACACCCAATGAAGAGTTCTCACCCAAATGTTGAGGGGAGGCTGAGTCTAGGTCCCTCACTCCCCCCTAACATTACCTCCCCAAACCCACAACAAAGCTCCACTCAAAACACCCATTGAACCCATCACTTCCCAACACAACTTTCTCCCCCCACCCCTAGTTGATAAGATGGGGGTTTCTCAAGATTCCATGGAGGTGGAATGGGTGATTCATACAGCTAGAAAAAAGAAAAAAAAAACAAAATGTCAAAAACTTGCTGACACTTCATCCACTAAAGTTAGGGAGGTTTCCACTCCCCTTACTAGAGGCAGAACCAGATCAAGATCTCAGACTTCCCCTTCCCCTCCTCCCATTCCACATGATAAACCTTCTTTGTTGGAACATTAGAGGTGTGGCCAACCCACTTTCTCTGAAACGACTTTCAAACCTCAATAAAATTCATACCCCTTGGTGTGTTGCCATCATGGAACCTTTGGTTCATGAAAACCCAACCAAAATCCTCAACAAAGTCCCAGGCTTCTCTCACTATGCTAATTCTAATAACAAGATATGGGTCTTATGCAGAAAAGAGGTTGTGTGGTCAACTCTTATTGATCACCCTTAGTTAGTCCATTTATCTCTATAGTTTACTGGTCACACTGTCTTTTCCACCTTAATCTATGCAGGCTGCAGAAAAAATGATAGAGCTCTTCTTTGGGATTAGCTTCAGCAGATCAGTCACTTCATGGCTCTCCCTTGGGTTGTGGGAGGTGACTTTAATTGCATTGCCAACCTAGCTGAAAAAAAGGGAGGAATGACTCCCATCCTTAGTATCAAGAATAAGTTCTGTGACAACATTCACACCTCTAGCCTTTTTGATCTGAGCTTTAAGGGTCCTCCTTTTCTCTTGGAAAAGAAGCAACAATTGGGAGAGATTAGATAGGTTCTTGGTTAATGATCACTGGCATTCCCAATTTTTACACACTTCTATTACCCATCTCTCCCTTGCCTGCTCTGACCATAGACCCCTCCTACTGACCATCTCTGCACCTCCATCCAGATTATCTAGTCCCCTTTCATATATCATAATTTTTTGTCTACCACCCCAATTTTGTACAGTTCATTCTTTCCCAGTGGTAAAGAGTAGCTCATGATGATCCATGGATCAAAATAGGTTTGCTTCATTTGGAAATCAGTAATGAACTCAGAAGATGAGGCTGGAAAGAATTTGGCAATGTTTTCACAGTTGTGGCTGAGGCTGAAAATGATGTTCAACTCCTGGAGTACCTTGTTCAGACAGGGGGAGCCACTGAGCATCAACTGTTAATAGCCCAAGCCAAATTACTTAATTCGATTGAAACTCAAGATCTATTCCTAAAGCAGAAGGCCTCACTTCAAATTTTCACTGAAGGTGATAGAAACACTAGATTTTTCCATGCATACATCAAATACAGGAGGAATTGTAATACTATCCACACCATAAAGACTGAGAATGGCACTTGGTTACACAATCATTTGGAAATTGGTAGAAGTGCTACCAGGTACTTTCATAATCTAGTTATACAGCCTCAAATGGAAAGAGATCCCATCATCACTTCCCTGTTCCAAGAGCATTATTAGTACCCAAATAACCTCTCTAGAACCAATCTCACCACTGAACAGGAAATCTGGCAAGACCTGAACTCAATTGACAGTACTAAATTTGCTAGGCCTGATGGCTTTATAGTAGATTTTTATAGAAGGCCTGGACTATGATTAAACATGTGGTTTTAACTGCCATTACTAGCTTCTTCAATGGAAAGGACCTCCCTCACTACTTCAGCTCTTCTAACATTGTACTGATTCCCCAAAATAATGAGCCATCCAACTGGGATGAGATTAGACCCATCAGTCTTACCTCAGTTATCAGTAAAATCATCAACAAAATCATTGTAACCAGACTGCAACCCCACCTGAGCAAACTGATCAGCTTGAACCAACCTACTTTTGTCAAAGGCAGGTCAATTCTGATAATGTACTGCTGGCACAGGAGATGTTATTAGATTTGAATAAGCATTGTAGAGGGGGCAATCTGATTTATAAATTGGATATCAGGAAGGCTTATGACACCATGAACTGGGACTTCATCCTCCATGTTCTGTCAGCCCGGGGTTTCACGGATGCCTTTTGCAACTCGATCAATAGATGGCTTAGCAACAACTATCACTCCATTCTCCTCAATGGTTCCAGCTGGGGTCATTTTGTTGCTTCCAGGGGGCTTAAGCAAGGGGACTCCGTCTCCCCTAATCTTTTCATATTAGCAATTGAGTACTTCTCCCTTATGCTAAACAGCCTACCCACTCCCAACAAATCTATCAGGTACTACCACAGATCTAATATTCTAATAACCCATCTTATCTATGCAGATGATGTTATGATCTTCTCTAATGCCACAAAGAATGCAGTCAAACAAATCAACAAATGTATTCAAATGTTCCAAAATCATTCTGGTTTATCTTTCAATAATGCAAAATGCCAAGTACTCTTCCCCAACAAGCTCTCCTAGGAAATGAAGCATTGGATTCTCACTCACACTGGTTTTTTAAGCAACCAACTGTTATGAAAAATGACGACAATAAAGCAAAAATTGGAACGAGAAAAATACACCAGAAAATACGACACAGAGATTTACGTGGTTCGACAAATTGCCTACGTCCACGGAGCTGCAGAGGATTTTACTATTTTGAGGAAATACACCGTCGACCACGTCGACGTTTACAAGAAGAAATAATATCTCTCTCCCTCTCCCTCTCTTTCTCTCTTCCCACCTTCTTCTTCTCTCTCTCTCTCTCACGTGAGAGAGAAAACAAAAAGGGGTAAAACCCTTTTGTTTCTTGCTGCTGAGTAGGCCAAGGAGAAAAATCAGCCTTTTTCTTTTTTCTTTCCCTTGCACGCATCAGCCAAAAGGAGAGGTGAGTTCCATCTTTTGCCGCAGCTTTTTGCCTTTGCATTTATAGGAAGCGAATCAACCATGAGAGGGAGCTTTACGCGGGAGGCCTTCACGCGGGAATAATTTTGTTTACGCGTTTCCGCGTAAGAGGAGGCGGGAAGCTTTATGCGGGAAGCTTCCCGCGGTTTCGCGCGACACGGAGAGGCGGGAGGCAGCAGGCGGGAACAGGCTCCATCTTCAACAATTCTCCCACTTGGAGACTGGGACACTGACTGCGTCGCCCACTAGCTGCCTTATCTGCTGGCTGTATCGATCTTTCCTCAATCGTGATATCCTCCACCTCTGCAACTCAAAGTCCTTGTTCTTTAATTTAGAAGACCAACTGAAGCTGCGCACAGCTTCAGTTTCTCAAGAGTAACACCCTTTGTCAACATATCAGCAGGGTTCTCACTTCCACGAATTTTCTCAAGCAACAACCGTCCGTCATCTAACAATAACCGTATGAAGTGGTACTTGATGCGAATATGCTTGGTTACGGGTCGAAATACTTGGATTCTCGGCAAGGAATATGGCACTACGACTATCACCGTAGAGAATGCCCTTTTGATCCTTCTTGCCCAATTCATCCAAGAAGCCCTGTAGCCATATCATCTCCTTTGCAGCCTCTGACACTGCTACATACTCAGCTTCTGTGGTAGACAACGGAACTGTCTTCTGCAGATTTGAGCACCATGATACAGCAGTACCACCAAGAGTATAAACATAACCTGTGGTGCTCCTTCTAGTATCAATGTCTCCAGCTAGATCAGCATCAACATAGCCACGTACCTCCAGGCTCTTTCCTGAGAAACACAAGCAGGTTTACGTAGAGCCTCTTAGGTATCCGAAGATCCACTTCACGGCTTCCCGATGTTCCTTTCTCGGATTACTCATGTATCCGCTCACAACTCCCACTGCATGAGCAATATCTGGTCTGGTGCAGACCATAACATACATAAGTGAACCAATAGCTGAAGTGTAAGGAACCTTACTCATATAGTCGCGGTCCTCATCTGACGTGGGTGACTGACTCTTGCTGAGTCTGAAATGACTGCCCAAAGGTGTGCCAACTGGTTTGGCCTTGTCCATATTGAACCTGTTAAGCACCTTTTTCACATATTCAGCTTGTGAAAGTCTTAACGTACCTTTGACTCTGTCTCTGATAATTTTCATGCCAAGGATTTGCTTTGCCGCTCCCAAATCCTTCATTGCAAAGTGTTTTAACATCTGCTTCTTCAGATTATTGATCTCATCAATGCTGGCTCCTGCAATAAGCATATCATCAACATACAACAGTAGGATGATATATGAATTGTCAAAATACTCGACATAGCAGCAATGATCTGCCTGACATCTGCTGTACCACGCATTGAGCATGAATTTATCAAACTTCTTGTACCACTGTCTAGGAGCTTGCTTCAGGCCATACAAGCTCTTTTTCAATCTGCAAACTGAGTTTTCCTTTCCCTGTACCATGAACCCTTCAGGTTGGTGCATGTAGATGTCTTCTTCAAGGTCTCCATGAAGAAAAGCTGTCTTCACATCTAACTGCTCGAGGAAGAGATTTTCAGTAGCCACCATAGACAGTACCATTCTGATGGTTGTAAGCTTCACCACAGGAGAGAAAATCTCGGAGTAATCAATACCATGCTTCTGCTGAAAACCTTTAACAACAAGTCTTGCCTTGTACCTTTTACTGCCATCATGTTCAGTCTTTACCCGATACACCCACTTGTTGTGTAAAGCCTTCTTCCCTGGTGGAAGATCCGTTAGCTCCCAAGTCTGATTTTCTAGCAGAGAATCCATCTCCTCCTTCATGGCTAGCTCCCACTTGCTCGAATTTTCATCTTGCAAGGTTTCTTCATAACTACGAGGTTCTCCACCATCTGTCAGCAGAATGTAGTTTAAAGTAGGAGAATACCTCTGTGGAGAGCGTCTAGCCCTTTCTGACCTGCGAACAGTAGTTGGAGTAGTGAATGACTCTGAACCTGATTGCGGAATAATGGGAATGGGTGCCCCGGACCCACTCTCGTCGTCATTCACATTTTGATCATGTACTGTGACCTGCGGTAAATCATCAAACTTTACCTGCTCGATTTGCAGAGTGCTGTTTCAGAAACTGTACTAGACTTGTCCTTGTACATCATTTTCTTATTAAAGATCGAGTTCACTGCTTCTTATGATCTTCGATCCCGATCATCCCGAAAACGATACCCAAATGCATCATCTCCGTAGCCAATAAAGTAACACTTCTTTGACTTCGCCTCGAAGCTTACTTCGAGCATCCGGATTAATAAGAACATATGAAAGACAGCCAATAGTCTTAAGATGAAAAAATTTGACCACTTTACCGCTCCAGACTTCCTCAGGTAATTCACGGTTTAATGGGACGGATGGCCCTCGTTGATCGAATAGACTGCAGTGCTGACCGCATACGCCAGAAAGCTGGTGGTAGTCCGGCGTGCAATCTCATGCTTCTAGCCCTCTCATTGATGGTCCTGTTCATGCGCTCTGCAACACCATTTTGCTGTGGTGTCCCTGGAATGGTCTTCTCCATTCTGATGCCCTGAGCTGCACAGTACTCCTTGAACCCACCATCGATGTACTCACCACCATTGTCAGATCTCAAACATTTTAGTTTTAGATCTGTCTCTGTCTCAACCATGGCCTTCCAAGTTTTGAACACATTAAATACATCAGATTTATGCTTCAAGAAATAGACCCATACCTTTCTGCTATGATCATCAATAAATGTGACGTAGTAGCGAGAGCCTCCAAGAGATGCCACAGGGGAAGGTCCCCACACATCGGTGTGTACAAGTTCTAATTTTCCTGCCTTTAGTGCTCTGCCACTTTTCAGGAAACTGACCTTCTTCTGCTTTCCCATGATGCAACTTTCACACATGCCAAGATCAACTGACTTCAGTTCTGGCAGCTTGCCTCTGGACTGAAGCTCTTTCATGCCTCTCAGACTCATGTGTCCCAGCCTGCAATGCCACATGTCTGTTGTGCTCTCTGCAACTGTAGTATCAACACTGCTAATTAAACCAGTAGTCATATATAACGTACCTGTCTTCTCACCTCGAGCCAGTACCAGTGCTCCTTTAGTTACCTTCCAGGTGTTATTCGAGAATACTACTGTATGCCCTCCTTCATCTAGGCCGCCCAACGAAATTAAATTTTTCTTCGGCTCGGGAATATGTCCGACCTTTTGCAAGATCCATTTGCTTTTGTTGGGGAGTACAATTTCAACATCTCCCATCCCCACTATGTTCAAAGTCGCTCCATCAGCGAGGTACACCTTCCCAAAGTCACCTGCAACATAGTTTTGCATTAACTCCCGGTGGGAAGATGTATGAAAAGACGCCCCTGAATCCAGTATCCAGTCGTCAACGGAGCTGTGAACTGCAAGCAACAACGCATCCTGAACTTCTTCAGTTACCGCATTAGCACCGGTGTTCTCCATCTTCTTAGGATTTTTGCAGTTCTTCTTTATGTGACCAGTCTTGCCACAATTCCAGCAGGTTGCTTGCTGACCAGGCTTTGACTTGCGTTTGCTTCTGTGCTTTGATTTTGACCTTCCTCTGTTTGAGTTCCTGTCATGTGATCTTCCTCTGGAATCAACATTCAGTGCCGAACTCGAACCCGAAGTCTCGCCAGAATCTTTCCTGCGCACCTCCTCAGCCAAAATTAAATCACGAATATCATCATATTTTAGCTTAGATTTACCTGCAGAATTGCTGACCGCCATCCTCATAGCTTCCCAGCTATTTGGCAACGAAGCCAATAATATCAGCGCCCGTATCTCATCATCAAATTCAATTTCGACAGACGACAATTGATTTGTGATGGTATTGAAGTCATTCAGATGTTGTACAACGGATGTACCTTCCGCCATCTTTAAATTGAATAACTTTTTCATCAGATGCACCTTGTTATTTGTCGACGGCTTTTCGTACATACCTGACAAAGCCGCCATGAGATCCGCAGTGGTCCTCTCTTTGATAACATTGTGTGCAACTGATCTCGACAGGGTCAATCGAATAACCCCCAGAACCTGTCGATCCAACAGATTCCAATCGGCCTCGTCCATCTTCTCCGGTCGCTGTCCCAGTAATGGAAGATGAAGTTTCTTCCCATAGAGGTAGTCCTCTATCTGCATCCGCCAGTAACCAAAATCTGTGCCGTCGAATTTCTCGATCCCTGAAATCTTCACTTCGTCTCCAGTCATCGTTCTTCTTCAGATCCGAACCGGGGCTCTGATACCAGTTGTTATGAAAAACGACGACAATAAAGCAAAATCTGGGACGAGAAAAATACACCAGAAAATACGACACAGAGATTTACATGGTTCGACAAATTGCCTACGTCCACGGAGCTGCACAGGATTTTACTATTTTGAGGAAATACACCGTCGACCACGTCCACGTTTACAAGAAGAAATAATATCTCTCTCCCTCTCCCTCTCTTTCTCTCTTCCCACCTTCTTCTTCTCTCTCTCTCTCTCTCACGTGAGAGAGAAAACAAAAAAGGGGTAAAACCCTTATGTTTCTTCTTCGTTGCGTAGGCCGAGGAGAAAAATCAGCCTTTTTCTTTTTGCTTTCCCTTGCACGCATTAGCCAAAAGGAGAGGTGAGTTCCATCTTTTGCCGCAGCTTTTTGCCTTTGCATTTATAGGAAGCGAATCAGCCATGAGAGGGAGCTTTACGCGGGAGGCCTTCACGCTGGAATAATTTCGTTTACGCATTTCCGCGTAAGAGGAGGCAGGAAGCTTTACGCGGGAAGCTTCCCGCGGTTTCGAGCAACTTGGAGAGGCGGGAGGCAGCAGGCGGGAATAGGCTCCATCTTCAACACCAACTGCCTTTGAAATATCTGGGGGTACAATTAAATGCTGGTAGAACCAAGCAAATTCGCTTTGATGAGATTCTGAACAAGATCAGTAACTACCTCTCCAACTGGACTCACATTTATTTGTCTTCTGGTGGAAGACTTACTTTTCTTAAAAACGTCCTCAACACTCTCCCTTCCTATGTGATGCAATTGAGTACCATAAAGAAAAGCACCCAGGTACAATTTGAAAGGGCTTTCAATCACATTCTTTGGTATGGCCAAAGAAATCAGATCCATTGGGCTTCCTAGAAAAAAGTGGCTAACCCTGTGCGGGCAGGTGGACTGGGGTTTAAAGGGCTCAGTCAGATCGTTTAGGTGAATCTTTGTAAACTTTGGATCAATTTCAAGACCCATGACTCTCTTTGGGATAAATTCCTATCTAGTAAATACTACAAGCATTCCAATCGTTCTCTGGTGACCAAAAATGCGGGGACTCTAAACTTTGGGGAGCAATGATAAAGAACAGGCAGCAGGCTGAGCAACTGTATCTTTGGAACCTTGGCAAAGGGGAGCTCAATTTCTGGTTAGATCACTGGTGCCCCCAGGATTGGTTGCAACCCTACACTACCCACACCAACCTGAACCTACAGGTGGCTGATTGCTGGACTTGGGACAGCTGGTCCTTACCTTTCCTTCATTCCATCCTGCAGCCTCCTTCAGTCAGGAAAATTGCCTCTATATAGTTTAACAGAACCAAACATGATTCCAATGTTTGTAATGTACTTATGTATCACAGCCTCTCTAAGGCTATTTACACTCATCTATTCCAATGGGAGTCAGTCCCATGGGGAGATTTAATCTGAAACAGGTACATTTCCCCCTCTATGACCCTTTTCTACTGGAGAATCATTAAAAGTTTCCTCCCCACAGATGATATCCTCGAACTGAAAGGATTAAGAGGTCCCTCTTGCTGCAGCCTTTGTCATAAGGCTGAAGAATCTATCCCCCACCTTTTTTTTCCTTGTAGTTTCTACCAACAAGTTTGGAACAAATTGGATGATAATCAAGTATCAACATTTTCCACCTCCATTGGCATAACCTTTTCAATTGCTGGTCTGAGTGGCACAAATTGGGAGCCGAGGCTCTACGTATGCTCACTGCTTAGTTTATTTGGATGGCTAGAAAAAAGGAAATTTTTGAGGGTAGGTTACCAAAAGATAAGGAAGTGGCTAGAAACTGTCTATCCTACCTCCACAATCTTATCAGAGTTAAAAAGTTCCCGAACATTTGCTTCACCACCACTCACCAAGTTCTTCATCCTCCCAAAATTGTTCAGGTTTTCTGGCACCCCCTAACCACAATCAAATCAAAGTTAATACTGATGGTAGTTACTGTGAGGGAGCAGCTGGTATGGGGGGCCTGTTCAGGAATCATATGGGTGACTGCCTGCTGATCTTTCATAATCCTCTCATTGTTGTGGATGCATTGGAAGCTGAGTTAATTACAGCTTATTGGGCTATCAACCTAGCCCTGAAGTTCCAGTGGACCTATCTGATAGTGGAAGGTGATTCTCAGGTGATGTTTCAACTGCTCAACTCTAACTGCTCTACATCTTGGCATCATTCTCAGTGGATTGATAGGATTCAGCTCATTAGAGAACATCTTGAGGTCAAGTTTCAGTTCATTTTTGGGGAAGGGAATAAGCCTGCAAATTAGCTTGCTAGAAAAGGTGCCCTCACCTCCAATGTGGTTCTCTCTACCTCTCCCCCTCCCCAATTAAAGATACTGATGGATGGTGATCTTCTAGCTGCCCCCCACCACAGATTACAGTCCAGCTGATGCTTTCTGTGTTTTGTATTTTTCTTTAGTTTTGGAGGAGTCTTACTTGTATACTTATATATATACATCTTATATATATATATATATATCCTTTTCTTAAAAAGATGGAAGTGGCGGCTGGAGTTGCTCTACTAGGGTTTCAATGGAGCTAGTTGACAGAGTTGGCGGCTGTGCTATTCAAGGTGGTGGAAGGTGGTCGGAAGAAAGCAGGAAGTCTCCTCATTTCATTTTTTTTCTTAGTTTGGGGTGGGGGAGAGTGTTTTCTCCCTTCCCAGGCTCTTTCTTGTTTAAATTTTGTTGAGTTACTGTTACATTGAGGAATGGCCCAGGACCTCACTCGAGCTGATCCTCACTTCATTGGAAGGGGCACATTTGCTTGAAGTCATATTGAGGAAAGAAGGTGGCACTACTCTTGGTGATAAACTAGTGTTCCCTCGAGCTGTTTCATGATGCCATGGAGGGAAAGCTGAGTGTGAGTTCATGAGGAAATGCACGAGGAAGGCGGGAAAAGCGGCACTAATCTTCACCGAGGAGGAACTTCAAAGTCATGTCCGAACCATACGGGTTCACCTTGGTAGGGAAGTTCCAATTTGGACATCCCAAGCTTGATGTTTTAAGGAAAGCGAGTTGATGATTTTAAGCCGGTGGGAAGGCTGGAAAATAGGGGTATTTGACGGCGGACATATTGTGTTGCGGTTAGCTTTGGAGGAGGATTATGCCCAAATTTTCTCCAAAAAGTGATCATGATAGATGGGAAACCCATGAAGCTACTAAAGTGGACATTGGACTTTGATCCTACTAAAGAACCACCTATTGTTCCTGTTTGGTTCAGCCTCCCCAATTTAAAACTCCCCTTCAACAATCATAGAATCATTTATGATATTGCTGATTCCATGGGGAGACCACTCAAGCTAGACATCCCATCAGCTAATGCTACAAGGATTTCTAATGCCAAATTTCTAGTAGAAAGGGATATCACTCAACCACTATATTGATGGGATTTGGTTGAGGACCGCCAATAATGGGTGCTGGCGGCCATTGTTATGGAATATCAGCCACTGTATTGTAAACACTGCCACCTATTTGGACATACCATGGAACAATGCTTTAAACTACACCCTGAATTAAGACCTTATAATGTGAATAATACTACTAAGAAAAAGGAGCAAACAATTATACCTCCAGCTATTCCATCAGATCCTATCCCTGGTGGCCAGGAATTGAACTCTGAACATATTGTCATGGCTCCCAATACTGATGGACAACCTCCTCTAGATGGGGAAGTCAATCCTACTGATCTAGTTGTGCAGGTAGGCTGTTTTGCTATTGGACAGTATGCAGATCTCCCAATAGAACTTAGAAACCCAGATGATAACCCCAACATTGCTGAAACAGACTCTGCTGCAGAAGAGACTATCCCTACAAGTTCTGAAGTAGGTGCTACATTTATCTCCCCTATCGAACACATTCTTGGGGCAGCGGCATCAAACTATAGTTGGAAATTTAGCCACAACGAGCAAAAGGTGTTTGGTCTCAACAAAAGAGTAGGAGAAGGAGAAAAGACATTATGGAACTTCAGGACCTATCTAAATCAAGCATTATAGGTTTGGATACTTCAGCTGTCACCCCCCCTAGGATCACTAGGGCTGGTAAGGCTATCCACCGTGATTAATCTCCTTTGTTGGAATGTTAGGGGTGTTGCTAGTCCTAGCACCCTTAACAGAATTTTGCACTTGAATAGGACTCATAAATTTTGGATAATTGCATTACTTGAACCAATGGTACACACCAATGTATCTAAAGTCACTAAACGATTTCTAGGATTTCACTTTCACTCTAATTGTAATAACAAAATCTGGGTTTTTACCAGAAAGGAGTTGAATTGTACTATCAAGCTTGATAACTATCAATTTTTACATCTACGATTTGGTTTGGACCAATTTCATGGTAGTGCTTACTTTCATATATCTTGGATATACTCAAATGGATAGGGAATTGCTTTGGACAGAATTGTGCCAGATCAGTCTTAACAACCCTTCAATTGGATTGTAGTGGGGACTTTAATTGCATTAGAGACCCAAGTGAAAAGAAAGGGGGCAGAACACCTGATTTAAATTCTATGCTGCAATTTTTCAAAATATTATTAAAGGCAGATATTTGATATTGGATTCATTGGTTCCCCTTTCACATGGCAAGGTAAGCTATTAGGCGGATAGAGTATTAACCAATGATTCTTGGTTGCAAATGTTCCCATCACACGGGTACAACAGCATTTTTACATAGGAGCACACTCAGATCATTCACCACTTTATTGATTCAGATCTCTATACAGGTCTTATAAGGGATGCTCACGAGTTCGGGTTTCTAAATGTATGGTGCACTCATAATAGTTTCTTGGGCGTAGTGAAAAGAGCACGGATTTTCCACGATTATCTTATACGCAACCCCTTGTGAAGCTATGGAAGTTTGCACAAGAATATATGGCCTTATGTTGATTAAGAATGTGGAACAAGGCATGACGGTTGGTAATGTTTTTCAACATGTCAAAGATGTTGAAGCCAAAGTAACATTGATGGAAGCTATGAATGATTTGGGGAGGAACCGGGCACAAGATTTGTGGACTGCCCAGTCACAATACTTAAAAGCTTTGGAAAGGGAGGAACTCTTTCTCCAACAAAAAGCTGCTGTTGATAAATTTCTCTATGGGGATGAGAATTCAGGTATTTCCATGCAATCATTAAACATAGAAGGAAACTTAATGCTATACTTAAAATCAGGGACGTCTTGGTAATTGGATCACGGATCAAACCAATATTTCCAAATGTCTTCATCCCGGTATTTTCAGAATATAATTACTGCTTCTCAATATCAGTAGCTTCCTTTGTTGCGATATTTTTGCAAATAACTGACTGTGTAGGCTTGTTAACAGCCTTCACCGGATGAACGGGAAATCACAGGGCTTTAAAGTATTGATGATATGAGGTGCTTTGGTCGGATGGATTCACATCCACCTTTTATCTTAAAGCTTGGGAGATTGTGGTGCTGATCTTGATAGTTGTACAATCCTTCTTCTTAGGGACTGATCTTCCTAAATTTTTTGCTGCTACGAGTATTGTACTTATTCTTTAAAAGACAAAAATCCCATTGGACTGATTTCAGACCTATAAGTCTCACTACTACTTTTCTAAAATCATTAGCAAGATTCTTGTGGGGAGACTACAACCACACCTTAATCATTTGATTAGCTCTAACCAATCTGCTTTTGTGCAGGGTAGAACCATATTTGAAGTAAGCATTTGTTGGCTCGAAAATTATTCTTGGATCTTGGTAAAAGATGTAGAACTTAACTTAATTCTCGAAGTTGGATCTTAAGAAAGCCTATGATACTCTCAGGCGGCAGTTCATTGATATTGTACTTAAGGCACAAGGGTTTCCTGCTATGCATGCATTAATCCGGAAGATGGCACTCTAATGCTTGTTATAGTGTACTAGTTAATGGTAGCGATTTGTGGATTCTTGAAAGGCTGGTAGGGGTACGACGAGGAGACCCACTCTCTCTGCCATATATTCATCTTAGCATTTGATTATTTTTCAGAATTTTGAATGCCCATAATCACTATCCTTACCTCCATTTTAAAGAGCATGGCTCTTCTCAGCTAATCAGCCATTTGGCATATGCGGATGATGTTATCATCTTCACTAATGTGACAAGCTTGCTTGTAAGAAAGACATTGCAAATAGCAGATCATTTGCTTATGGTTAAGGCCTTGAATTAAATCAAAAGAAATGTCAATTTCTAGGCGGCAAGGATTCAAATATCAGCAGTGGATGAAGAGTTCCTTTGGGTTTACTACTATAGAGACCTCACTTAAAATATTTGGGAGTACGGTAACGAAGGAAGAAGGAAACGATTACGTATGATGAAGTGGTAAGAAAGATCACAACGGCCTTAAATTGTTGGACTGCATTAATATATCTAATGGTGGTAAGTAACATTGCTGAAGAGTATCCTCTCAACATTCCCCCTCTATTATTTGCAAATGTGGTTAGAATGAAGAAGAGCACTCGAGAAGCTGATTGAAACCATGTTTAACAAATTTTATGGGAAGAATTACGAACAGCAGTACCATTGGGCAGTTTGGAATAAAGTGTACAAACCACTCAAAGGTAGGGGATTAGGTATGAAAAGCTTTCAACAGATGATTTCCCTGTTTTATTGCAAACGGTGAATCAAATTTGAAGACGAATGCAATATGGCGTATTTTTTAGGTTTGTGGTGTTTATTTTGAAAAGAAGTCGCCTACGAAAATTGTCGGCGAATTTTAATTAAATTTAAATAAATAGTTTGAAAAGTAGTATTTGATTTTGAAAATAATTTTAGAATTTGAAAATTTTTAAGATATGAAATCAAAAGCAGAGCCTCACATCCGAATAGTTTGTAAACTTGGCGCCTTTTACCTGAGCCGATATGTATCTGAAGAATAAGACACCTTTGCTTGATAATGGGGCTCGATTAAATAAACTAGAAAGGTTTGTGACATCCGTTTGGTACGCGAACCAATTTTATAAGCCGACAAATTCCCACCTTAATATGAAACTATTAAACGGGGTTTATATTACTGGAGTTCTTAAAGTTCTATAAGGGCGAGAGCCCACATAGTTAATTACATCTTAAGTGGCGGAATCACCTAAGAAAACTCTCGATAATAATCAACTAATTCTGCTCTCAGAAATTTCAAAGTTTAAGTTTTCAAGGATTGAATTTTGGAATTTCAATAGGGAATGGATCAAATTTGGAACATTTTTATTTTGGGAATTCAAAGGAAGCAAAGTAGGAGAAATTACGGAAGTTCGAAGCGAACTTCGGTAATTTCCCGACTATCCTATTGTTTGGCTTAGACTTAGGAAAGTCCTAATGTTCATTTATGTTTTAATCTTGCCAATTTTAATTAGTTAGGGCTTATATTTATATGATAGAATCATACAAATTGCCTAGAAGATATGAGGGTTTATGTCGTATCGGACGACTACCTCGGAATCCTAAGATAGGTTAGGGCTTAATTTTAATCTGCAAATGCACAACGAAGAGTTGAGGATTTATGTTGCGCTAGGCAAACTACCTCGAAGTCTATGGCTTTGTTATTTAATTCTAAGAAAGTTTTCTTGAAGTAGGTTCAAGTTTTGCGACGACGATGGCCGTCTTGCCCACACCATGCTCCGAGCTCCTTGTTGTTGCCGAGGTTTAGTTTTAGAAATCATAAATCAAGAGATGAGAGAAGTGTCTTGGTTTAGAGAAGTCTTAATTTCCACGTGTTTTTTGTGTTTTAATTAAAACGAGATCTTAAAGTTGATTAAACGGGAAATAGATTAAGATCCCGCGGTTCCGTCATTACGGCATGATTATTTTCATCGAATTACTTAGTCGAGATGAATTTGTTAAACTCAACTAAATGAGTTCCGCACTTTCATTTAGACCGTGGGAAATCACGATGTAACTAGCACGTGGAACACATCATCAAAGAAATTATTCCCGTCATTGATAGACGTTTTAATTTAGTTGTAGTTGTAGTTTTGTTGTTACGTTTGGCAATTTAAATTTTGAGTTGTCTTATATTTTGGAATGTTGTGGAGGTGAATTTTATCTTTGTAATGTCTTTTAATTTAGTTATGGGTTTCAGTTTTGGTTTCTGTCCTAAAGGTGTCGGTTTTCATCTCTGCATTTGTTGTTTGTCATTACAAGAAAAATAAAGTGCATTGCAATAAAATAAGCGCAATAAAATAAAAGCGATACTGTGGAGGGTCTTCCCGTCATCCCAAGGCCCCGCACTTAAAACACGGTTAGAATATTTAAGCAAGTTCCTAGGTAAAGCTAAGGGAAAGGTTTTGGTTTTTTCTACCAAGTTCCTAATCCTATAGCTAGTCATTTACTATGACGTGTTGAGTTCTGTTTTTAGTTTGAAAGTGATTTTCTTCATCAAAGAACAATTAAGTTCAATTGTTCTTGTAAATATCCTATCATATTGAGTAAGTGCTTAAGAAAAATCTTAAACATCTTTTTCAATATTTCTAGGATTGTTTTAAGTCCCGAATGAATTTAATTGTGTAAATGAATCGATCGTCAAGAGGTTTTCAAGTTTTGTTAACTTGCTCGATGAACTAGGGCATTTGAATGTCCTAGTGAAGTAACATTTCATTTTAATGTTTTACTTAGGAGTTATGATAACTAAGGCTCCTAAGGGCAAATGATATTTAATGATTTATAGTCCAAATTTGAGATTCCAATTAATGATTTAAGTTTGGAATAGTGTTGAGTTATTTTAGATTTATTTCTTCATGTCTTAAGTGAGGTTATTTA
Source organism: Papilionanthe hookeriana x Papilionanthe teres (assembly GCA_022702705.1). NCBI lineage: Eukaryota > Viridiplantae > Streptophyta > Magnoliopsida > Asparagales > Orchidaceae > Papilionanthe > Papilionanthe hookeriana x Papilionanthe teres. Next base: position 73,394,617 of record CM040436.1, on the reverse strand, counting down.
ATTCAATTTAATTTAATTTAATTTATTTTAATTAATTTATTTAATTTAATTTGATTTGATTTAATTTAATTCAGTTTAATTTATTTGATTTAATTTCTTAATTTAATTTAATTTAATTTTAATTTAATTTAATTTAATTTTAATTTAATTTAATTTAATTTAATTTAATTTTAATTTAATTTTAATTTAATTTAATTTGTTTATTTAATTTAACTTAATTTAATTTTATTTAATTCAACTTTTAATCTTAATTTAATTTAATTTAATTGAAAATTTTTTTAAAAAAAGTTTAATGATTTAATTTAATTTAATGATTAAGTCTTTTAATATTTTAAATTTGAGTTATCATTTTAATTAAGAGTTGATATTAATGAGATGATTAATTTAGGGATTTTTTTAAATTAAAGGATAAATCTCTTCCTAATAATATCCCTATTTTAATAATTCCAAATTTATTATTCTTCAAATTCAATTAATTATTTAATTAAAAGTTTAATCATTTTAAATTGCTTAATGGGTTTCTACCCTTTGATTATTTAATTTCAATCATCAAATCAGATTGGGATCAAATATTTTACTTGTTATTTTTATTAAACCTAAAGTTTTAATTAAAGGATTAAAATTTTAATTACCATTTTTGCCCTTTAAGCCTAATAATTTCATAACTCACTAAATTGTTTCAAATGAACTTGAAATTTTTATGTGACTTCACTTATGTGTCAATGAAGACATGAGAAGAGAAAATGTGATTTTTCTGTATTTAATTTATTTATAATTATTTTTGTAGAAAGAGAATTTCAAAGGAAAATTCAATAGCATGACCGAGGAAAGTTTCTGTCCTTAAGAAAATTAGGGGACATTCCTAATGACAGAGGACCACTTGGACCAAATTTTGTAATTTTTGAATTATATTTTATTTATTAGAATTATTTTAAATTCTGGAGTATTATTAATTTAAAAATAAAATAAATGTTGAAAAATAAATTTTATAATTTTTAAATTCTCTCTGATATCAAGGATTCAGAAACCAAACTTTACAATTTTCTGATTTTTCTTTGATTTATTATAATTATTTTGGTGAAAATGCTAGAAAATACATTTTTTAATTTTAAAATTACCCTTGAGCTTTAAAAATTAATATCTCACTAAATAGACCTAGGAAAAATATAGGGACTTGTTCTAGTGATTAAAATTCAAAATATGACATTTTGGTGAATTTTTTTATTATTTTTGTGATTTTTATCATTTTTTAATTATTAAAAATATTAAAATAATATTAAAAATCAACTTTTTTAGAAAATTGGGGGCTTTTAATTTTCTTAAACTCTAGTATCAGAGAGACTCCAAAACCAATTTGGTGAATTTTTGAAAGATATTTTGAAAGTTATGAATTTTTTTAAAGTTTAAAATGGCTAAGTGGCTTAATTAACCCAATTAATTGGGGCTAACCAAGTCAATTGACCTCAAATTTTTATGGTGGGTTCACTCTGATCTAAAGGTCAGTGGAGAATTGATTTCAAGTCAATTTGATCTATGGTTAACTCTAGGTAATTAGAGACCTATTTTGAGTGTTTAAGCCTTGATTAGGGTTAATGCAAGTGAATTAACTCAAATCTGTTTTTCCTAAGGTTCTCTGGTCATAAGGAACATCACCAAATTTCCTAGAATTTATTTCACAACATGCTAATTTTGAAATTAAAATACTTAAAACGACAACATGCATTTGAAAAATCAATAACTTTTCACAGAGATGGCCTCGACCTTGGGAAAATTCGGGAATGTTCCTAAGTTCAGGGCTTCAAAAACACCCTATGGTCTCATGCCATGGTGAATTGTATACATGCATGGAAATTAAAACAATGCAGGAAGTAAATAATTAATTAAAAATAAAATGCGGAATGAGAATTAATTAATTCTTTTAAATTATTCTGCTCAATTCCTTTGAGCAAGGGGGTATTTTTTATTTTATTTTGTGATTTTTCTACGGAGATATGAATTTTCAAGTTTAGGGAATTAAATAAATAGGAAAATACCCTATTTATCTACTTATCCACGCGGCGCCGCGTCGGCCTCGGCGGCTCGAAACGCCGCGTGGCGCGCTCCCATTCGACGCCGCCATCGATCGTAGCCGGGCCCCGCGGGGTTCTCGTGCCGTCTCTCTGGTCAACGCCATCTGAGCCGTCCGTCCGCGCGTGTATTAAATGGACGGCATCCCGTTCATCGTGCGCAGGCGGTGCGATCCGTGACCGTCCACCTCCCAGCCACAAGAACTCGCTCGATTCTCGATGGATTTTCGTGTTCTTATGCTGTGGATCGTCTTGAAGAGACGAACACATCCATACGGTAAACATGCATTGAAATTAAGGCATTTGAAATGGAGAATCTCCAGAAGCTCGGGATGAAGAGCTAGCTCATACCTTTGCTCGGAAAGTGAAGCTTCGATCGAGAGTTGTTGCACCTTCGATTGGATCCTGGCAAGCTCCGGATGAAGTCTCTGATGCAGTGAATTGTCTAAGTTGAACCGACCACGAGTGATCCTGGCTTGGGTACGGAGCAAGCTTGGGTGGCACAAGAGATGGGAGCTTTCTTTGGTGGACACCTTCCACTTGTTGGTGAAGGTGTAGGACAACTAATCAATTTGGGGATTGGTTCTTGTGGGGAAGTGTCTTTGGTTTTGGGCTTGGATTTGACTGCGGGAAATTAAGCTCACAGAGAGGAAATGGCGAGGGGGATCTCATGGGGATCAGAGGTGCTCATTGGCCAGAGGGGAGAGTGAGGAACAATTTTGGCGAGTTTTGGCAAGGTTTGTGCAACTCTCCTCTCATGGCCGTGAGGGGTGGTGTTTAAATAGGCATGGTGGAGGGGCTCTCCCAGGGGTGGCCGAGGGTTGGGATCATTGCTCTGGTCGGCGGAAGAACGGCCATGGTGGCCGTGGGCATGGGGCGGCCTCGGACGAGGTGGAATTCCAAGTTGGCTCACTCGAGGTCTCGGGCATGGCGTTTTCCGGCGGCGGGTGGCCGGCCGGCCAGGCATGGGTCACCCTCGAGGTCGGAGTGGGTCAGGGTTGGGTGTTTGTGCAAGCAATTGGCAATGGCCAAGTGTAAAGGCACTGAATCCAAAGTAGAATGGGGGCATGTGGTAGTTTTGGGTCTAAATGGTCAACTCGCCCCATTTGGGCTTGGTGCACCCTTGAGGAGTGGCCTTGGGTGCGTAAGGATCAAATGGATGTTGGTTTGGCATGGAGAAGTCTCATCCCCGAATATATTTGGATTAAATTTAGGTTTAGGTGAATCATGATTAAATTCAATGAGCTTGCAGGGATTAAGGAAAGGGGCCACTCCGCTACTACCAAGTATGGCATGGTGGAGTGTCGAGCTCTCATGGCTCACATGTGGCTCATGCATGGCTTCATGGCTCACTTTTGGCTTAGGGAAAACTTGGTCGATTTCATGAAAATGGATTTTAGAATTTTTTGGTAATTTGATGGAAATTTGTGGAACTTGATTTGGAATGATTTGATGATGGATTTAGGACTTAGGTAATGGCTTTGATTAAGTGGATGGCAAATGGAAATGTCATGTGGGCTTTAGGGTAGATTTTGGGCTCATTGAAATGGTTTTAGATAGGCTTTTAAATGGTTTAGGAAAGTGGGCTTTTGAATTTTAAAATGGATTTTGGGATGAAATTTTGGTAAAGGCTTGGGCCAAATAATTGTTGAGTTTGGTTTAGGGATGTGTCATGAGTGGTTTTGAAACAAATTTGAGGTGATTTGGGTTTGAATTGGATTGGATATGGGCTTTTGGTAAAGAGGCTAAGGTGGGCGAAAT